>VYZP01046791.1:0-45021 GCA_013400635.1 Hypocryptadius cinnamomeus | reverse complement strand
TACCTCATGCCTTTCCTAATCCACAACAGGGCATCTGCACACAAAGAGTGAAAGAAAATCCTATCCCTGGCTCTACAAAAAAACTCTTAATGAGAGGACACAATGCAGGTGATATAAATCTCATGACAATTTGACATTGCAGAAAGTCTCAAAGAATTTTTCAATATTAGTTTCAAAAGAATTGATTTTAATTTATCTTTGTATGATTTTTTAGTAGCTTCTAGTGTTGCAATGATCAGCACATATGCTGGGCACTGATTTTCATAGCAATGCAGTGAGAACGGACATGGTATTCACTTGTCTGTTTGGAAGCTGAGGAAGCTCTACCCCGGTGTTTTTGTTTTAGTCTGAAGTGTTATTAACAGCTGTTCATCCCAGTGAGGCCAGGGCCACAGCTTTGGAGAGAGAGAAACTGTGCACACACCTAGTCAACAAATAATGGAATCATTCATGTCAGTATTACCCAGTCAAGGACTCAGTGCAGCTGACAGCAACCCACTTAAGAATTCTGGTTTCAGAATTCAGAGCAGGCCACAGGAGATGCCTGAGGGCACAAGGGGGCCAAACTAGGGTGTGTCCTAGGGGAGATGGATGCAGGGAAGCGAAGATGGACTCACCCAAGTCTTGACAGCTCTGAGGACACCCTCAAAGCAGGTCAATGAATGTGTCCAGGATGGCAAGTAAACCTCTGTCCTGACACTCCTGACATGTGACCAACTCCCAGAAAACACTTCTGTGATTGCAGCCTGATGCAAAATATGTTAGAAAAAGATAAGAGAACAACCACAACCTCTTCAAATGATCATATATTTTTATGCTTCTATTTCATCTATGAGATGAAGGCTGTCATTTTCCTCTTAAGCTTTCTCTTCTTTAAGCTAGGAAGTCCCAGCTTGTTTAACCTTTGCAGATGATATGTACAACACTTTAGTTGCTTTCCATTTTTATCATCAAAGTTCCATTAATTGCTTCACATCTTTCTGGAAAATAAAGTTTTCCTAGTAGAATAAGCTAGTCTGGGCTTTATGTTTATACTTTCCTGTTTATAGCCTGTTTATACTTTCCAGAATGATGTTTATCTCTTTTCACACTACCCTGACACTGTGATGTCACAGTCTTCTCATCATCCTCCGTAGTCTCTTGTATGTTTTTCTGCATAATTGCTAGGGACGCACTTCAACTCATCCCATCCAGTCTTCATGATATTTATCATTCCTGCATAGGATTACTTGTCACCACCTTCTGCTGAATTTAATTTATTTCATAACTTTCAGTAATTTTGTAATTTTTTTTTTAAAATTTTCATTAGCTTCACTGGAGTCAGAGTAAGCAAAATTTGTAGCTTCTTCTTTGTCCAAATAGAGCAAGAAGTAGTGGACCTTTGCAGAGGATATTCTGATTAGATATTCAGGAAAGAATTTAACTGCCAAGAACAGCAGAAGTGTGGGATAGAGTGGGTGTAAAATCTTCATTGCTAAAGTCCTTTCAGATCAGGATCGACAGGCATCTGTCAGGAGTGACATAAGTACAAGTACAAAAGTGCTTTATGCCAGTAATGGAATAGCTGAGGCTGCTTCCAATGGTTCTGTGCACAGAGGAAACCAATAATTGCTTGCAGTTGCATGAGGCTGCAGAGTAAATTAACCATAGGCCAGTGAAAGAAGTCTCGATAAAAGAACAAAAGCTACGTTTTAATCACATTTGTCAACATGTGGTCTTCCAAAGTATTTCATAAGGATTTCCAAAGAATATGAGTAATCAGGTGCTTGGAAATATAACATGTATGTACACAGAATCTATTGTTTGAAAAGATTTTATGCATATAGACAAGGCATCAAAAATTATCTTTCATTAAAGGTGATTTTTTTTCCACAAGTAATGCCATTGAATATTTTTAATTTTTTATTTAAAATATTTTAAGTGATGCTGAAAAGTTTGCTTCAACTTCTGCAAAAAGACATGGCACACCTCTTTGTGGTTTTTTATCTTTTAGATTTAAAATCTCAGTTTGCAGTTCAGCAGAAGTGGCAGAAAGTTTCAAGACCTGGTGATGCAATAATAAGTTTTCATAGCAATATTCTCTGAGGAACAAGAACAAAATAAAGTTCACGCTTCACATGGTAAGAACCCATGCAGCAGCTACCAGCAGGTTGGGTGGAAGGGGAGAGCAGCCTGTCTTGTACTGTTGGTAATGCTTCAAGTGCAGTGCTTCATTATTATACTCTGGTTTCTGCAAAACAGCCTGTGCTTCTGAAAACAGTAATTCAAAACCTACAAGCCTACTGCAAGCAAAGTTACCCCAAGGGATCAAGAAGTTAACCTGAATCTCACAATAACTCATTTCTTATTAAGTCTTTTTTTTTTCTTTTTTCCAGCAAAAAGATAATTTTGCAGGGTTGGTTCTTGCAATAATATGAAATGTATAATGGCAAAAAAGAAATATCGCAAGAGTAACTGTAAGTAAAAAAATACTGGTTTAACTAGTTTGGTCATGATATAACAACTACTAAAAATATACTGCAATTATTGTAAATACCAATGGAGAAATTAACTTCTCTCTGCTTTTTTTTTTTTTTTTTGTTTGTGCAGAGATTCTTCCCTCAAAGCTCTGCAGCAAAGAAAATATACCATTGACCAAAGGAATACTGGGTGCAAATTGGAAATTCATAAATCTTTGGGGAAGAATGTTTATTTGAAAATAGCAGATTTCTCTAGCAACTACTGTAAGTCAAGTCAAATAAAATGTTGAAACCTGAAACAGTAGGTGCAAAATGGGACCTTTACATCTTAAAATTTCTCTTTAAAGATAGCTTCATTTTCCTTTAAAATAATTAATTCCCAAACATATGATTGAGACCAGCCAGAAGAATTTCATGCAGCCTTGCTGTAGATGAGCCAAGCTGCAAAAAACTGTAAAACTGTACTGGGAATAGACTAACACACAGGGGGATACGTGCTTCTGAAATGAACCTAACAGTATTGTAATTACTTTCTCTTCAGATTATGGGAGATTTCCATGCAAGTACTCTGGCTGTATTTAAGCCTTTAGGCCATTTTCCTAACAGGGTGATAATGTTGTTGCATAACATGCATTTCAAATACATGTACGTTTATATGAGCAATGCAGTAAAAACAAAGAACACTTTTTTTAGTTCTGAAGGTAAACTCTGACGAGTTTGAAAGCTGCTTTTTCCTACTGCTGATGCTGTTTGTAAGTGGTGCCCTGAAAGCCACTCTTGCCAATCAAGCAGAGTGCTGCCATGCATGTGATCTGATGTGGTGAGTGCCAGGGACTGCTGGTAATAGACTGTTGAACTGAACAAATGGTCTTATGTACTGGCAACAACAACAAAAATTTATACTCCTCTTTCCCTTCTCCCACCCCACTGACATTCTGCTTATGAAACAGCTGCAGGATCAGAACAACCTCACAGAAGCAGTCACAGCTCAGCTTTTGTCTTGCAAATGAGAGGTTAACCTAAACCCGAGAAGACAGAACTATCACAAAGAGCTCTATCAGGAGAGCAGTAGTGTAAAATAAATCACATTTTAAACACCGTCAAGGAAACGTAAATAAGCAAAATAACTTTGCAGCACAGGGGTGTCTGCTGAGCAAGAGATGCACAAGAAATGCAATAAAGCAGACATAAGCAATACCTGAAATTGTGACTTGAGTAAGTAGAAAATATTAAAAATTTGTCTTACATCTTAACTTCTAAATCCTCCAAATAACTGTGCCAGTACACAACATCAAGAAATTAACAGCTGGCATGTGACAGCTGTTAGTCAAAGCACCATACAGGAGCATGAATAAAAAACCAAAAGCTCAGTTGTCTTGAAATAGTCGAGTATCTGTTTTTATAAGACAGTGTTAATCCAGAATTAGAAAGAATTAAAACTCCAGCAAATAAATAGATTTGAAAAACAGTAACATCATACCACTATTAAATTCTTCATGTAATTCATGCCCACTGTAGAAATTTAATAAAGTAAAAGAAGATGAGTAATGATTATAAAATGGTATGTAATTTGATTTATTTTATTTGACTAAATAACCAAACATATGAGCATATAGTTATAACTCAACAACACCATCAAGGACAAATGAGACTAGGATCTGTGTTTCAGAGCAGTTTTACCATTTATTCTCCTTCAATGCATATTCCCTATGTTGGATCTACCAAGATAGCCTATGTTTCTCGTGTAATTAATAGTACTTTGCATCTGGCTCAGTCATGTAGAGTGAGATCTTTAACTTTTACTGAACTTTCAGAAGTGTGGTGCGTGTATAACATTTTGTTTGTCCTTATGAGTTTCTTTTTCATTCCAGTATGTCCACAGGCTTCTTAGTTTGATTAGCTTAGTTTCTTAGTTTGATTAGCTGCAAAAATAGGAGCCATATGCTCCTCCTCCCTCCCTTTTATTTTAAATAATCAGAGATAAGCATATGTTAAAAACCCCAATTTAGTGTTATGAACTGAGAGGTGGAAAAAGCCTGAATAACTCATCAACTTGCTCTTGCTGCCAGCTTGAAAAGACATCACCACTGGAATTCTGATTGTGTGCAAGCCTAGGTTCACCAGATCATCAACTGCAAAGAATGTGTTAGAAAAGTGGTGTTGAGCCAGCCACCAGCAATAAAAGTCAACATGGGTTCACAACAGGAAAAAAATATTAAACTAATTTTATATCTTTCTATGATAAGTCTTAGTGGGTGAAGAGAAAGCAGTGGAAGTAGTTTTCCTGATTTTAATAAGTTTTTTTGTCCCTCACAGCATCCTTCTGGGCAAGTTATCCAGCTGTGGGACGAGCACAGTGCATGGATGAAGAACTGGTTGAAGGGCAAGACTGACAGAGCTGTGGAGCATGGGGCTGCACCTGTGTGGCACTCGGTCACCAGCAGTGCTCCTCGGGGTTCTACTCTCAGCCAGTTCTGCCCAGTACACTTGTGAGCAAACTGGGAGCAGGACTTGAATGCACCGTTAGCACGTTTGCTCATGAGATTGAACTGGGAGGTGCTCTTGGCTGTCTTAAGGGACAAGATGCCTTGCAGAAGGATCTAGGTAGGTTGAGACACTGGGCTACCTATGATAAATGGGATGAAATTTAACAAGTTAAAGCACCGGATCCTGCACCTAGGATGGAGTAACACCAGACACAGCTATAAATTGGGAGAGGAGAGGCTGAAGAGCGGCCCTGTGGGGAAATCTGAGGGTGCTGGTCAGCACCAGCAGCTCAGTGTGAGTCAGCAGTGCATTCTGTGGCAGCGCAGAGCCCAAACCCCCCACTGGGGAGCATCACACACAGCATCACCAGCCAGCCAAGAGATGGGATTATCCTGATGTATTCAGTGCTGGTGCAGCCTCAGCCCAAGCACTGGGTGCAGTGCTGGGCCCCAGCAATTAAGAAGACTGTAAAGGTCCTTGAATGTTCCCAGAGGAGGATAATAAAGCTGATGATAGGGTTGGAAGGAATGTCCAGTGAGGAGCAGCTGAGGCCTTTGGGTTTGTGTAGTTTGGAGAAAAGGAGTCAGAGTGGTGATTTCATTGCTCTCTACAGATCCCTGCAGAGGGAAGGGGAGAGGGAGGTGCCTGGGATTCAGTGATAGGACTCCTGGCAATGGATCAGAGCTGCACAAGGAGAGGTTCAGATGGCATTAAGAAGCATTTCTTTACTGAGGGGGTGGTCAAACACTGGAACAGGCTTCCTGCTGGGGTGGTCGAAACCCAAAGCCTGTCAGCATCTAAGGCATTTGGACTGTGCCTTAATAACCTGCTTTAAAACTTTGGTCAGCCCTAATATAGTCAGGCTGTTGCACTGGATGATTGCTGTAGGACCCTCCAACTGAAGTAGCCTGTTCTATTCTATTGTAATCACACCACAATTTTAAGACAGATAATTCATGACGATTTTTAACTGCAGCTAGCTGCAGATAGTGAACCACAAAGTTACCTTAGTTAGATGTTTCCACCAAGACCATATTTTAAACCAGAAAGATATTTAATGAGCTGAAGTATGGCAGCATAGCCATGTATTTTGCTCCAGATCCATCCTTCCTCTTTTAGTTGTCTTTTCTTTCCCCACAGCACTTGTATAAAACATAGAAATCATGTCAGGAAAATCTTGACTTAATAGGGCAAGGCCATGTCATGAACAATGAAGAATAACTCATTTCATAAAGAAAGACTGCATGTCTGGATGCTATAGCAGAACTGACATTAGTTATAAAAAGCTAATATGGTGTTCCTTATCAGGGAGAATTTCTTCCTAGCATATCACAGGGCAGACTGGAAATCCCTGAGGTGTGAAAGGTAGAAACAATAGAACAAGAAAAAGTCTCATCTATAATCTCATTTTTAGTAGCTTTTTGTCTCCCTTTACTTCACCAATAACGTGAGATGTTTCCAGTTACGATGTTTACTTTGATGGATGCAGAAATCAGGGCACTTTGGAGATCACAAATAACTTTTCTTTCTTTGTCTTGCTGAAATTTGCCTGAAGAATAATTTTAGGTGTTTGATAGTGGGGTATTCCTCAGAGAATGGCCTAGTGATTATATATAAATGAGCACTGCCAAGTTCTTCTTTCTGAAATTTAGCAAGCGTTTCCCAGCAGAAGCTGTGCTTGCCCAGTGGGGAGCTTGTGTCACAGATGTCCTTGAGGTAGAACACCCATCCTTGGGACAACCAAGATCTCTATCCCTGCTCAAAAAACCTATTTCCCAAAAGGCTGTTTGCATAACCCATCCTTCAGTAAATTGAGTTTTAAATTGAGCTGTGCTGTATTGCTGGAAAAAATATGGCAGTCATCAATGTTCATTTAAAAAACACTGAACACTGTATAACGGATAGGGAATTTCAAAATTTTGTTGGAAGATAACCTAAGTGAGGCTGTCACATGCAGACTGAACAGCATGTATTAAAAACAAATATTAGTTTATTATTTAGAGTTTCCTCTCATCTGTAGCTTTCTCCTTTTGTTTCAGATTTTGCTGACTGATATGTTTTGCTACAAAGAACTTTCTTTTTTATATTGGTTCTGAACATGGGCTCACTCCCAAACTAATTTTCAAATTCCATTGAAGACTCTTAGCAGCAATGTTGGTGAAATCATTTATATTACATTCATTTTACTGATTTTTAGAGGAAAACTATATCTATACTGTCGGTATGAATGTTCATTAACTAGCTAGAATGAATTAAACTACTGTGAAAGACTGCTAAATTAAATGCATTCAAGTAAAAGGAAGCATTACTCACAGGCTCCAAGCATCTGCCTCAGATGAAATAGGCATCAAACACTGGAAGCAGCAGAGCCTTGTTTCTCTGTGAAAAGAAATTATCTTAAGCCTTTACACTCAAGAAGTTAAATCAATGTACTGGACTGGCTACAGTTAAAAATAATTGACAGGCCATAGGACAAACAAATGAGATAATGCTAGACAAATAAGGACAGTCTAATAAGTTACTTAAATGTATGCAGCAGTGTGAAGGGGTTATTTTCATGGATTTGGAAAGGGCAGATTTGTTTAGGGCAGTGAATGACAAAGATCTACGAGAATAGTGAAGGAGCAACATACTGTAGTGCATATATTTTCCTCATTTTTAGAAAAAATATTGTTTTATTCTATTTAGGAATAAATAAGAAAATACTTGCCTCTTTAAAAAATGTACTGAGTTGTAACATTTATATAAACAAAAATAAAGTAAAAATTGCAGAAAAGCTACAAATATTAAATACCAAAATACTGCACAGAGCAATTCCACATGTTTTCTCAAATATAAAATAAAAAAGTCATAAGAAAAATACAGAGAAACATCTTTAATTAAGAGGATCATTTTACTGGCAAGCTAAAGACCTGTCTTCTTTCTGGGCACAGACCTGTCACTGCAGTACATTCTGGGGAGTAGTGTATCCCAGACTCTTAATCAAAGATCCTTGTTCTGCATCTAGATTTTTCCCAGTGTACTAGCTTTGTGATACAGCATGACTTTTGCACTTATTTTTCTCTAGATATTGTCTGAAAATAGAAAAAAATTTGCACGTATTAGACACAATCAGTTTTTGTTTCAGCCACCTGAATACTAATTTCTGAATACTAATAAAGGTTTAGGTAGATGATCTGTATAAGACTCAAAAATCAACTTTCCTTTCCCTGAAAAATTTCTAAAAGGACATATTGTTTGCCATAACTTCATCAGATGAAGTTCCATGTTTTCAGACATGATAAATAAAATTGTTTTGTAGAGTTGTATAAGTTGTATAAGTTGCTTAAGGAGAGAAAAACATGATCAAAGCTAGAAGTCATGATTTCAGAAGGGCTTGGAGGAGAGAGAAAAAACCCACAGTTTTTTGTCTTTTCCTCTTATTCTAGCACAATTTTAAATTCAGACAAAAGAAGTTCTATATTTTGGTCCCTTCCTCCCCTCTCATTTTTTTGCTCTCTGCAACTCACATATTAAAAATAAAATGCTCGTTATGCACTGCATTTGTCTATTTAATCTTTGAAGCGTGATAAGGTAAGGGGAAGAAATTCATATTTATCTCTCTAAATTTCAAAAGTTTATTTCTTTGATTCATTATCTATTATATAGAGGTTGAATGAACACAGAAATGCTTTCAAAGAGAAAATAAGGACTTCTGCCAACTACTTGAGGGTAAAATAATGATTTTTATGTATAGTCTTTGAGTTTCATATTTCATTGGTAGGAGTGTTTTAAAGGAAGAGCACATATTTATTTTCTGAAAAGATTAAGAAAGTTCTCCTAAAACCTTTCTAAAACTATTGGGATGGCTGACAAATTTGGCTAATTTTTCTTTTTCTGTTGCTTATTCTTGGGGACATGGGGGGAAACATTTTTTTTATGTCACATGCTAAAATACCTGTCAAGTTCACTACTTCTGGTAATTTACAGAACATCATATAATATTTAGATCACAATATTAAATCTTCCAGAAAAGTATTTTATACTTTTTTTCCTTTTTACTTGTAAATGAATGCATTTTGGTGAAAGGTCTTAATTCAAGTTAAGCATTCAGTTATATGTTAAAGCAGGTAGTGCTTGCAGTCTGTGTGCAGGGCATACTGACTAAGAGTTCTGCTTCTGTTACTCAACATTTGGGGATGTAGATTTATAAAGTTGAGTTATAAAGAATGAGTTATAAAGAATGTTCAATCATCGTAATTTTTAAAAATTTCTGCTATTTTAAACATTTAGCATCACGTAAATCATAATATAAAGACTTCTGTATATAGATAATATTGTCAGATTCTTAGCCGACCCTGTTATGCAGTTAGTAGACAATATGAGGCAGTGGAGGAAATAATATGAGAAGTGCCATTTCTTCATTCCCAAAATGTCAGTTCTTGTATTTTTTTTTTTATTTTTTTTTTGTCTCATCTAGAACTGATTCGTAGTGAGCAGAACTCAAGTAACATAAGGAGCAACAAACATGTTTCCTTTCCTACAACAACACTCTGGAAGGGAGAAGTGTTATAACTATTGGTGAATCAGAACAGAAGAAGCACGTTGTTTGCAAATCATGAGGAAGGAGATGTCTGGTTTGGGACTTCCTTGGGATTTCACTTCCACAGTTATTTTCATTCATTTCCTTCTGCTGTTTTGTCCAGAATCACACCCTTCTCTAAGCTTACCACAGTCAGATCCAAGGCGCATTGGAGACTAAGAAAGAATCAATAATCAAATGGTCTCAGATATTCTCATGCAACAGAACTATTCAGACTCCCTTCGTTTTCACAAAAAAGCTCTGGAAACATGTGCTGTCCATTTTCCAGCTGCTGTGAACATTTTGCAGAAGAATGGTAAAACCATGGGAAACTCTTGTAGATGACACTGACTCCCACAGGCACAGTTCAGGTGCTGTATGGCCGGCCGCAAAAGCAGTGAGTGTTCGGAGTGACTTCCTGCCCCAAGGAGGGTTGTGAAATGAGGCTGAATAGAAGTGGAAAGCAGTGCAGGCTGATGAAAAGTGTGCAGCCTTCAGTTCTGAATAAACCTGCCACACACCTGTAAGGCTCTACAGATGTGCAGCCTGTGCGGGTTACAAACTACCAGCTGTTTGTTGCCTCTCTCCCAGCCCTGGCAGCTCTGGGATCCCTGGGAAGCAGACTGAGGCACTCCCAGCTCCAGACAGCCTCCAGCAGTCTCTTCAGCCTCTTGTTAAAGATGTACAGATCAAGTGCCAGCCCATGAAGTGATGCTGTTGTCATAACCTGAATCTTACACGTCCCATGGGAGATGAATTTTCTTTGTGAAATGCACAACAGCAGCTGATAAAGTGTGCACAAGACCATTACTGACTGTATTTTTCTATTTTATGTTTCAAATGCTGAAACAACTGCTTTTATAGAGAGAAATATATCTTGCTTTTTTTCCTCTTATTCTGAGACATAGTAAAATATTTCCATATTTTTAATTGTCTTTTATTATGTTTTGCTGTATTTCCAGTGCTGGTGTCCCTTCATTCATGCAAAAGCAGCCAGGATTTTGCATTAGTTTTTTCACAGTCTGGCTTTCACTCTGAAATGTTCAGATCTCTGCGGAAAATGTACAAAAACAATTTGCAGTAAGTTGTCAATGTCTCTCTCCAACTTTTATTTTTCCAGAGGACTTTTTAACTGCTTTGCTATCTATTAATTCACTAATTTTGCCTTAGTGGCCTCTTTGCTGGGACTGTTTAGAATAACTGTAGGCAGCTAAACCTTGCACTTGATAATATGATTCTGGACCATTTAAAGAATGCTCTGAATGTTTTTCATACCACTGTGGCTTAGACTGCTTCGAGTCATGTTCTGCCAGCAGTGGTTCAGTCCTCATCCTAGACATCTCTGTCTCCCATTCTGGCATTTCAGACCATTAATTAAAACATTTGAAAGCATAACTATGTATGAAATATTATTGACATAGATACAAGTAGTATACAAATAGTATAAAAAATAATGTAATTGTATTTTTGTAATTAATTGTATTTTTGTAATATAAAATACAAACTAGTACTATTAATATTATCACTTTTAAATATATGAATATTGGAGCTGGAACATAACAATAATTATAAAAGTCATAGCAATTATATTACAGTTAAAAAAATATTCATGATTACATTAATTCACTGTGCAAGCAATTAAACCATGATATATTTAACTAATGCTTATGACAACAATATTGCTTATGTTTCCTGGGTTTTCTGCAGCAATACCCCAATATCGCTTACTGTTTGGTTCCAAGTTTTATATCTTAGTAAACATACTGTTAAAGCTCCTGCAACCATGGAGCACATATATTTTGACTCCTCCCTTCTGTATATGTCATTCTATTTTGAAATGTTCCACTCAATGTCACAGCAATCTTTTTGTCCAACGCTATGGCAGACAGTAATTGCCCATAACCTGTGAAATAGCTTTATACAAATAATCTCTTCCACCCGAGCTGGTGTGATATGTTATTCCAGAACATGAAATTCAGAATGCCAAGCATTGTATCTTTTCTGGTTTTTTACTTTCTTCCTGTGAATTACAAGTATCAAGAAAAGCTTTGTTTTTCTCTAGAAAATGTATGGCTTCAGGTCACTCCTATGTAATTATTATAGTATTTACATACTGCAGTGAACTAATCTGGAACTCTGTAATCCCCTCAGCAGCCTATCTCAATGTTTTAAATACAGGTTGCCCATACCATACTGTACTCAAAGCCTCATTTTGGTGTTTGCCTTTTTTGGTTTCTCATGGGATTTTTTTTGGTATGCCTCTACCTCCACATACTTAAAAGCACAGAAGTTCTGGGTTCTAGATATTTTCATAAGCAGGTCTTATTCAAAAGCTCTCACAGAAACACAGAATCCCAGAATGGGTAAGATTGAAAGGGACCACCACTGGACTCATCTGGTCCGATCTCCCTGCACAAGCAGAGTCATCCTAGAGCACATAGCACAGGATTGCATCCAGACAGTTCTTAAATAGCTCCACAGCCAAGTTTGTTTAAAATCTGCGCTTATACTGATATTTGAGATTTGAGGGAAATTACATCAAAAACTCCAGAATTTGGATAAATGTTCTTAGCTGCCATAAAAGAAAGCTTTTCTAACCATGCTAAACATGAAAGGATCTCCTTTGAAAATTCTGCTTTCCATCATGTGCTATTCTTTTGATTTTAATACAGTATCCTGAGTTTCCTGATAACCTTCCACTGGACTTGCACCAGGACAGTGATGTATTTCTTCCACTGGGAAGCCCACAGGCAGGTGCACCAGTCCAGCTGTGAAATCCTAGTAGTAAACAGAGGGGAGCTCTAAATCTCCTTTGGCTCCCTGCCTACGCTCTTGCCGCCACAGCTGTTGGGCATTCCCTGCAGAGGCAGACAGCTTGCCCATGTCCACTTAAAGTCCTTGTTGTGCACCAGGATTCCCCATCCCCTCTCTGCAACCATCCAGCTGGTGCCCAGCCTGTATTGCTGTAGAGTGATTCCGTCCCATGTGTGAGATTTCTGGAGCAGCACGTTGCTATACAAAAATCCTAGGAAAATATTTGGAAGGCTTCACCATTTATTTGATCAAACATTACAAGCAGCTGACAGATACTCATCAGAGAAGAGAGCAGCCCAATACCTTTAAAGATAGTTGTTGGATAGGGGAATCAGCAAGGAGCAAGATGTCAGTCTTCTGAAACCTAACATATTCATTCTGAACTGAAAACAAATTTTGAAACCACTTGTACTGCTAACTTATGTTCCTTGTTGTGCTGTGTTTCACTTTCAAGTGTTGAAATGTCTGGCTAATTTATGTGAAAAAGGACTCTACACAATAATACCACTTTTCCATTGGTTGGTGAGACAGCTCCAGAAATCTTTTAGTTGTTGATAGTGGACTAGCATGAAGCTTCATGTGGAGTTGGAGATTAGTTCACTATAAAAGAATAGATAAGAAAGAAATGTTACCTGCATAAGGATTCTCCATCTTCCAAATCAATCCCTTTCTTCTTTCACTGTTTTAAATAAACTTGTACTAATTATTAGTTTTATCAAGAAAACCTTGATAGCATAATCAAACATACAGGGATATAACTCTAGCTATAGCCACTCCAACAGACTCAAAACACCCAGTTATAAGTTATAATTGAATTCAAAAGATATGGGCTGGGATCTACAAGAGCCGAAGGGCTAACGCAAAAACATTACATAATGTAAATTAATTTCCGTAGAAAAAGCCAAAATACTATTGCCACAAGACTTAGTACAAACACATCAAAAGAGCACAGAGTAGAGTTCTAGTTAATAGGAGAAACCAGTATCATCACAAAGATCTACCTGTCTCTGTTTCAGGCTCTGATTTCCACAGGAGTTTTATTGATTAAATATTTATAATCTACTCCTTTTGCCAATTAAATAATAATCATGTCTGTCATAGTTGAAAGGTCATTTATCTAAAGAACCTAACTTCTGAATCACTTCTTTCATCTCATGTCTTTTATTTGAAACAGCTCTTCTTTCCCTGACAGCAAGTACTGAAAGCCAAAATTGACTGAAATGCCAACTTTTCAATCTATTCAAGAGAATAGATTACAGAAAGTATATTATAAAATGGAGTGTGTTCTATGACTTAAAGAAGCTTGAGGAAATGTGTTTCCACATCTGACATGTGTTTAAAGTTTACAACAGTCCTGTTCCTAAAGGGAACAAAATTATGTCTTTTTCTATCATTTGTAGAGATTTTCTACTTTTACAATTTTCGTGTATTTGATGGCAAAATCCTACGGTATTATCTTGTAGAAATATAAGTTGCCTTTCCCTTCCTTCCCTCCTTTCCCTTGTTTCCCTTTCCCTTTCTCTTTCCCTTCCCTTTTCTTCCCCCTTGAATTTCAAAAGAGGTGCATTTTTCCAAGTCCCTCAGACAGATATTTGAGGATAGTCTTTATGAGTAGGCCATAAAAGACACCTTCTGGTGTTGGAAGAGCTCATGTCTGGATGACACACAGTCCTACAAGAACTGCCTGTGCCTGATTTAGTACTCTAGCCCAGAGCCATACAAACACAGGGCACTTTTTGATAGCCCACAGGACAAGCTCAGGACTGCTTGCAGTGTTTCTTGCAAAGACACTTCCAAGCTTGCTGGTGGAACCTCAGCAGGGTGCTGCTGATGCTTTTGCCAGAAAGATGTGGGCTCCTGGTCAGGTCTGTTTTCCGTGCTGAAAACAGAACCTGATGCCCATAGAAGCACTTGTTTTATTAATTATTTAATAATTATTTAAAGGGTCTTTACTAATTATTTAAAACCGTCTTAAAAATAAAATAAACCACCTCCAGACTCAGAAATGTTCCTGCAAGAGACCATTTGTCAGAAATTTACCATTGCTCTCAATTTCATTGAGGGAAGGAGAGGTGCTGTGTTTAAAAGCCTCAGGCCTTTCCTCATTATCTGACTTTTTCCTGAGCAGAAATAATTTCTCTGTCATCTCTGGCAAATTAAACTTAAAAAAAAAAAAATTCAAGTAAGCTACTCCCTAAGATTTATTTCCTCTGTATCAACCATCAGCCTGTTCTCTTGCATGTCAGACCAGTGCTCATGAGCAATCTGATCTCATACAGTATAGTTAAGACAGATTTTAAAGTAACTTAAGAAAAAGGGACAGGCAACGTATCATTCCCTTTGCAAATGTATGAGATGTGGAAGCGGAAATGCCAAAGCCTTTTGACATTAACTCTTGATTCTAACTGGCTTTCATGACTCATTCAGTTGGTGAGTGAGCAACAAGGCTGTACCAGAAAAGGAAACTATGAACAGCTTATTTAAATTAACACATGTTTCCTCAGTAAACTGTTTCCTCTTCTGATTGCAGGTAGGGCTGTGCTATCCTTGCCTTGCCATGAACAAGCTAAGAAGCAAAGAAAGTGAAAACGTGGCTGAAGCATTATGAGTATCGCAACACTTCTGCCTGGTAATACACACTTAGAGTTTTGCTGAGGAATGCCACATCTGTGTGCCACATGACACTATGTTATGCACCCTACTAAGGTTAAACCCTGTGTTCTGTGAGCAAAGCAGCTTCCACCAACCCCGTGAAACTCTTACCAAACTGTCTTCTAAATGTTGTTCTACTACCTCTTAGGTGACAGTGCAACAATGAGAGAGTCCAATGAAAAATGAGCTTCCTCATGCTTTCCTTCAACAAATTCTGAGTTATGCTCAGAATCTGAGATAGAGGTGATAAACCCAGACATGTCAAACATGGGTTTCATTTACTGTTACTGGGGTGAGTTGATCTTGGCTGGCTGCCAGACCCCACCCAGTCGCTCTCTCACTCCACCCCTTGAACAGCACACGGGAGAAAATAGGATGGAAAAGCTCATGGGATGAGAGAAAGATCAATCTCTGTCATTGGAAAAACTGACTAGACTTGGGACAAAAACTAAATGTACTTTATTGCCAGTTAAAAATAGATCAGGATGGTGAGAAGCAAAGACAAAACCATCTTCCCCCTACCCTTTGTTTTCTTCCCAGAGCCAGCTTCAGCCCTTCACTCACAACTCCTATACTTTCTCCTCTCCAACTGGTACACGGGATGGGGAATGGGGGCTGTGGTCAGCCCATAGCAGCTCCTCTCTGCTGCTCCTTTCTCCTCACACATTTCCCTGCTCCAGCATGAACTCTCCACTGGGTGCAGGGAAATCCACATTCTTTCACAGAATTGCCTTCTACATTCAAGTTTGAACTTGCAATAATGTGTCAGCTGACACTTGCTCTCAAAGCAAACTCCAGATAAACTGAGTAATGCAATTATGAGGGCAAATCAAGGATGCCTAATGAGGCTCAGATCCTTACAGAAGGTGGCTCCTTGTCCCAGCACAGGTCGAGCATGTTGGCAGTGTGGCTGCTGGCATCTACACCCGCCACAGTGCCACTGACACATATCACCTGGCCTGGAGTCAGGGCTGAGCCAGGCTGAGCTGGGCTCGCTGTTCCCACACTGGCATTCAGGCTCTGAACCAACACATAATTCTGGGCTTTCTGAATCCTGCTTTCCTCCCCACGTCTCTGTTTAGTGTCTTCTAAAATGAACAATTTCTTTCCTAGTCTTTCTCTGAGGACTGAGATGCAGCATTTGGATGAGGCAGCTGTACTGAACTGATGTGCTCATGCTCAGTTTATACTTAATTTTCAGGTATTAAACTGGTGTTCTCTAACATGGTAGAGTTGCCATGCTGTGCCCCACTGGGTTTCAAGATTGATGCTTTCACACATATTTTCTCAGCATTTGGCTGTTTAGGGCTTCTTTTCTCTCTTCCTCTTATTTTTCATCATCACTAGTTCTTTCTGTTGCATCTTTTTCTTACTTAGAGTTTTTCCTACTGTTGTTTACTCAATGGAGATTCATGCAGCTGTTTTTAAAACGTCTCCTTGCCACAATATCTAGTAAGGTTTTTACTTCTCTGCTTGTAAGGTGCTTTTATTGTCCATTTCTTTTTAACCAGAAAGACTAATGTGGCATCACTCCATAGCATAGAGATGGCAGACACTCTGGCTGATGAAATTTCCAGCTGCAAATATACCCAGTGAAACTAGACTACAGAATATCAGGTTGAAGTTTATATCAGGTTGAAGTTTTTTAATTAAACAGTGTGTGGGGTGTGTGGGTGTGTATACTACCTAAGGATAGGTGTTATCTTTCTTTCTGTCTTTATAGAAAGGCGTACAAGGCTCTGAGCAACAACAGCAAGTTCAGGTTACCTGTTGCTTACGTGTTCAGGTAGGTAATCTCCACTTGTGAATGGGAAGTACAGCTAATCAGGTCTTACACTTTGAATACACACAAACCAATGTATTTAAACCATTATGAGCTGGACACTCTGCTAGTCTAAAGCAGTACAGGTGGTTTTTTATCAATAATCATCTCCAAAGCTTGTTCTAACATCATGATAAGGACCTTTCCTTTGGGTTCTGTTCAGTTTTCCACAGGAGTGATATATTTTCAACTATCTTACCACTGCAACTTAAAATTCTCTTTTTAGAGGTAGTTTGTCCTCTTTATCAGCAATGGTGGAAAGGCAAAGGGCAGAATATAGCAGCCTCAGGGTGATTACAAAACTTTGCAATGAGGAAACCTGACCTCGTTGGGGTACAAAATGCAAATAGAGAAAATTCACAGGAAAGTTGTATGTTAAATATGGAAATGTTATTCTGGATTTCAGTATGATTGCAGGTACCATCTTGTTGAAGTCACATTGCAAGAACTAGTCCAAGTGTTCCAAAAAACTCATTTAAATGAACTCACACTGCTCTTTTGCCTTCTTCCTCTTCTCTGCCTCTTTTTTGTACATTATAGTTGTCACAGTGGCCTGGATANTCTTTTTTGTACATTATAGTTGTCACAGTGGCCTGGATATCTTGCTCCATTTTTATAACTCCCCCCTCCCTCCCTCCCCCCACCAAAATACTTTTCTGGTATCTGGTCTCTAATAATCTCTTCAAATGAGCTTCACCCAACCTTATAAATGCTCGTGTCCTCTCCCACAGGGATGGATAGCTTGGTTGAAAAAGAAGGAAGCTGGGAGTTTGCATTCCACTCCACTCAAAGAACAGAAAATGGAGTGGTGATGACACAGCTGGTGGTTCTCATTCTCACCTCTCTACAGGCACTCTCTCTTCTGTTTCCTGTGTGGGCAGGGACACATTGAAAGAATAAAGTGACAAATATGCTGGACCAGCTCAGCCCTCATCCTGTGTCCAGTCTGCCCAGTGAAGTGTTGGAATTCCAGGGAAAGGGCCAAAGCAAATGCTACCTCTCAGTACAAAATCTACGCTCCTTTTCCAGACCTCAGATACTCCATAGTGTGAACCCTGGATGGATTTGAGGTCATTAATGGGAAACTTTTTTAATGTCTTCATGTATATATAACCAACTCTAAAATATGAATAATTTTCCAAAAATGAAGTGTTGAAAATATCCATCTTAAAACTTATATTAACCCTCCCCAAGCTGATAGGTAAGAGTTTTAGAAAGAGCCTCTGCATTCAGCCCCCAGGTACCGCAGAACTGAAAGAAGCTGGGCAGAATTCTTTGTGGCAAATGACACTTCCTATTTTCCTCCCCAGAGATTCAAAACAGTAAGTCCTTTTTTCACAGGCAAATCCTGGCGGCACAGATGACTCCTTAGTGTCAACCGGGGGTGCTAAGAACATTAGAACAATTGTATCGGGTCAGAGCAGACATCCGTCTAGCCCAGCATCCTGTCTGGTGGTGCCTCGGCGGATGCCTAGGAAAGTGTATGAGAACAGAAGCTTATAATGATGCTTCAAACATCTGGTGATTTGTAGCGCAGAGATTTTTATCATTGAAAAAAGTGTCTTGGAAGTAAGTAAGTAAGTGAGTGTTGATAGAGTTTTTTCCTGCTTTTTTTTTCATACTTTGTTTTCTGTTGAATAAGCTTTCAGACTCCACAACCTATTGTCAAGTATTTCCACAACCCGGTGACACGATGTGTCACCTATGTCCTTCTATGTCTTTTAAATCCATCAACACTACATTTATTTGAAGGTCTCTAGGTCATTCACTACTTGAAGTTTCATATCAGTCATTTCCTTTCCAGGATAAAGGACCCTTTCCAGGAATTTTGGTTGTTCCTTGTATAGAAACTACCCTGCACCTTTGATCACCTGTGTAACCTTTTACTGTTTCTACTTTATTATTTTGAGATGCGGAGCAGAATTGATTTCACTGAATCACAGAGTCATGGAATAAGCTGAGTTGGAAGAGATGCGAGAGGATCACTTAGTCTAACTCCTGGCCCTGCACAGGACCATCCCCAAGAGTCACACCATGTACCCAAGAGAATTTTCCAAACAATTCTTGAACTCTGTCAGGCTGGTGCTGTGACCACTTCCCTGGGGAAAGCGTCACTGTTCCAGTGCCCTACCACCTCTGGGTGAAAAGCCTATCTCTAGTGTCCAATCCAAACCTCCCCTGACACAGCTTCAGGCCATTCCCTTGGGTCCTGTCACTGGCCACCAGAGAGAAGAGATCAGTGTCTGCCCCTCCTCCTCCCCTCATGAGGAAGTGGTAGACTGCACTCCACCGACTTTCATCTTCCAACACCAAGAAATGTAGGCTAGTGCATAAGTGTATTAATGCTAACATAAACAGACAAACCTCATTTTGAGAAGCAGCATGAGTGGGGCTGTTCCACAGAGAAGGCAAGCTGTGAGCCGAGGGTGACAGGCAGCAAGGCACACAGGTGTAGTCCCCTTACTTACAGGAGTGTGTCCCACATCAGCCAAGACTGAAAAGCATATGCAAAAGCAGTGACAAGGTTCAGCTGACAGAGCTGTGACTGCAGTACAAGGCTGTAGCAATCAGACAGGCCCAAGTCAAGCCATGAAGTCATGCCATCAAGGCAGGGATAGCAAGGTACACAGGTGCAGCTGTAACATAGCTTGGGGCCTAAGCCGAACTGCAGCTCCCAAACTGATGGATGGAGACTCCAGAAAACCTTACAGCTCCTTCTTGTGTGCCCCTTGCACAACCTTGAGATCTGGGGCGCCACACAAGCACTTTGCCCGAGCCGATCATCAGCTCCAGCAGCTGAAACCCAACCAGAGCAGAAGAGGTGGCAGAGTTTCTGTGTCTGGTGCAGGATATGGACAGTCATTACATAGAAATTATATGCTGGAAGTGAAAAATAACTTGTTTCAGGTGAAGTGGAGAAAGCCTGTTGCTGTTGTCAGCATGTTACACTTCTTTTAAATTCTAGACGCAGTTTTATCATTTTATTTCAACTAATGTAGTAATTGCTGTCTGTCCGTTTTGTTTTCTTTTTTAAAATGTTTGAAATGTTCTGTGTGTTCTCCAAATGATGTGAAAAAAATTGACTATGTTTATTTCATGGTTTTCCTTGTTGATCTGTTTTGAATTTTCTTTCTTCTCTGTTATTTCAAATCAAAATATACATCCATTCCAGTCTGTGATTCACACTGCTCTGGTTTAAACATGTATAGGAAATCATATTATAATACCTGGAACAGCAGAATGTAATTGAACATCTAACAGCTTCAAAATTGGTAAAACCTGTTAGAACTAGATCATGGGGAAAGCATGTAAGTTTTCTTAAAACTAAACAAGTGAAGAAATGTGAGTAATATTTCCAGATATTTAGATAATTTTTCCTTAAAGTGAGTGGTAAAATCCTGTTAGCTTCATTAAGAGTTAGAATTTAACCAAGAAGAATACCACAGTTAGACAAGTCAAGCACAACAGCAGTTCTGAAGCCCCTTCATAGCTTCTGCGTGTTGTTTGAGGTGACCAAGACATTGCATGTCCCTACTTCTGTGTGGATTTATAAATACTCACAGACTTTGTGAGCTCAGATTAGATCTTTTGCTTTGATCTATCAGATCATCCTAAAAAGGGAACAAGGCTTGCCTTCAAATCATATATTATACAATAGTGCTGCTGCAGGTCAGATCCCACAGTTACCTGCACTGCTTCGTGGCTCTTCAGCTGAGCCTGTGAGTCACAGCTAATGTCACTTAGCACATTAGTTGCCAAGCCGAGAACTGTTTGAAAAGTTATCCTCAGGTCATGAAAGAGGCTTTGTCATAGAAATAGCTACACAGGCAATTTTTCCAGTTGCAACACTTGTGAGGTAACAGTAGCTGGAATAAATGAAAAAGATTGCCAAATGGTCCTGGACTGAAGGAACATGCTATGTGACCTACCAGCCACACACAGGTCTTCAGGAAATGACTCACCACTGGGAGCAACAAAAAATTCCAAGGAATGGCCAGGGTCAGGGTGCACAGCAAGATATGTTTTGTTCTCTTTATATAACTTCTTCTTTCATAAGGTTTGAATGCATCAAAAATAAAATCAACTGAAAGATCGTGCCATCCCTGTGGTACACAAATAAACCTTTAAGTTGATTGAATGTGGCTGTTACTATCAATTTTCATAGAACATCTTTCACAGAATGATAAAATGTTTCTTAGCTGGTGTTGCAAAGTCACCAATTCTATTTATACTACAGACAGAAGATAAAAAAAATTAAACAGTCAAGTTTTCTATTTTCTCTTAGTCACCTTTGAACAAATCTTGCTCTGGGAGTGACCTGGACAAAGCTTGGCTCAAAATAATTTTTAGCTTGCTCTTTTCTCTCAGTCTGGAGTGCCCATGCCCACAGTATTTCCAGAAATGTAAGAATTTTAATTTAAATTGTTTTTTATTCTAAAATGCAATTGAAACCATATCTTTATAACAACAACAAGAAGAAGATCTTTTCTGTTTACCTGATAATATTTTTTTCCAAAGATTTAATATGCTAGCTCATCCTCCAAAACCTGTAGAATTTTAATTTAAAATTCATCCCTACCTGCTGAAGCTGATATTCTCAGGCAATCATAAACTCCAGGCATTAAGACAAATATCAGATGTCAAAGTTTCCAATTAACAAATGAAAAAGTTTAAAATGTTTTATGAAAAGACAAACTTTTATGAAAAACTAATTATAATTTTTGCATTTTTCAAGCTAACACCACATGGAGCAGATTACCGAAGGGCCAACAATCCTTGTGTATTATTTTCTTTGAAATGTCTCCTGTTTTTCCCAGAAAGTGGAAAATTCTGTGTGGAAACTATCTTGGCTGTTCTGATTATAAGGTGTGATTTTTCATATGTTATTAAAACTACATCTGAAGTGTAAACCAATATTTACAGACCAGGTGTTACCTGGACATTAATATAAATGAAATTTTTGTTTTATTGTGAAATACACATTGTTGATAGTGGGAAAAAAAAAAGAAACCCACAACAAAATTAAATATTAATATATATTTGTTTTGGAGGTATAAATACACATATGCTGTAATAAAGAAGCTTATGACTGCCAGTGTGTTTACCAGTCTTGCCAGTCCATGATGCATTCACTGTGTCAACAGTGTGTATTTGTTCAGGAAACATTAGTTCCTGTCAGCATCTGAGTGTATTACTGGCAGCACAAGTGATGTAGTAAACAGACATGTCTTGGAAAGCTCTGGCCTGCTGAAATGCCAGTGTCTCCTCTTTCGTAGCCAGTATTCTAACATTCAAACCAGCTGCAACTGAAGCCCTCATTCCTGCTCAGTAAAAGCTCAGCTTATTCTCTTCTGCTTTTTATCTCTATTTCTGTCATTGCAAGGCCCTGTTTTAGAAGCTAATGCATTGTGATTTTTACAGTGCAGGAGATGAGAGGTGTTTCTGCGCAGCTTTCCCTCCCTCTCTCCCATCATATCCCTCCCAGTTCACTTCTCCTTTGGCTTAAGAAGAACTGCATACCACTTTTGCTAAATTAAACTCTCCATAGCCTTTAATTAAACTTTCAGTGCTTTTGTTAATAGCCATTCCTATTTGGGTGTAACTTAATGATAATAGCTACCCTGTAAAAATATGCTGCTTTCAAGGATGAAATGTCACTATCTAATCTTTTCTCCTTCATTTATTTTTGTCTTTCCTTTACTGGAATGTTTCTTATCAGCTTGCCTTGTCAGAAGAAACAAACTCTTTCTAAAGACTAATTCTCTTCTTGTGAATATTAATGACCTGGCCCTGGAGAGAGGCTCTGCACAGAACCACATCTGTGCTTTGCTTCTCTTAGAACTGAATAAGAAAAAATACATTTCAAATCTGATGTATTTTTTACTTGAAAAAGAACAGACATGATAAATATAGGCTCGGTTAGACATGAAAGAAGGCCTGTGAGAGTCTTAAATTCTACATCTGATACATTTAGTTATTATTTCTGAAGCTGTTTTATCTCAGTCCACCTAAATTGAAGTAAATTGGATACAACTTCTTTTGCTATACTGAGAACACTTCTCTTAAAAAACCCTACAAAATGTGGCAAATTTAAAACTGTTTCTTTATCTCTAGTTTTCATACAAATAGCTGCGGTTCTGCTAGCTATGAATCCAAACAGTCTACTATGACACTGGACCTTCTGGATGATATGAGTATTTGTGATTCTGAAATTATGGTAATTCTACTATTTAGCACGTCTCTTGGTAACATACAGGTAATTCTCAAGCAGCTATGTTAGATCACCAATGCTATCAAATGTTAACTGTACTAAAAAAATCTATTTTCTTCATTAAAATTATACAGATTTTAAAAGCCAGCAATTTAGTAAGAATGCATTTAATTTCTATTCCATTTTTAGGGGGAGTTGTGACAATGAAGGAAGTAGCACTTATATTGTGTTTAATAAATTTTGTAATGTGTTATGACTAATTATTTTATCAATTATGGAAATGTAATTTCATTAGAAATGGATTGTAATAAACAATTGTTCACAGTGATGAGAAATACAAAGTGCTTTTTAAGCAGGGATTCTTTCTGACCTACCAAAAAGAAAAAATTTATGAACAATATCTTAATGAAATCCACGCCTGGGGCCTTAATAAAAGCAACTTAATGCTCATCCAGCATTTACAGAAAATTGGATTCTGCACTAACGTGCCTAAATACGGACCCAAGAAAAACCTAAACATAGATGAAAGGGCTCAATGTTTGATCTCCATTTTTTGAACAATTTTAGGCATTACTAATGCAGAAATGTCTTCCAGTTGTCCTCCAAAACTCCTATGCATATTTAGCAGACCACCTCCTTATAAACAGTTTAATTTGTGTTTGAGGAAGGCAAAGAAAATATATGTAGCAGATGCGATCAGAAGCAGCTCAGATTTTCTGATGAAATGTTTTACTAATGCAACAAGCTGTTTGTACCCAATGTGGTTAATCCTGGTAAATTTTTGAAGTCCTGATTTTCCATCAGAGAGCTCACAGCAAAATACTTCATTTCAGCTTGATTTGATTCTAACTAGAATGGTTTCTGTTTTGCCTTGTGAATCCTGTACTTCTACCTTCTGGTCTTTTCTTGGGGTTAGGTTGCAACATTTTTAGATCATCACAGGTCTGATGGGATTCTTGGTGCATAGTGAGCACTCTTGTCTGGCCATGATATCTGACACGTTGGAAGTCTCTATTTTCGTCCAGTAATCCTCTTCCTTCTCAAGGCTAACATTCCACCAGGGAAGATACAGACGAATGTTAAATTTAAATTAACACTAACGTTAAAATAGCTTGAAATTAAGCACTTCAGGTAATTTTACCAAGTCAGGAGGAAGTAGTTCAATTTGAAGGATTTTGAAAAGCTTTGAAGTGAAATTGCTGACATTTCTTCCCTTAAACTTTTCAGAAACTTCCATCAAGTTCTATGGATTCCCCCACAGAAATTTTCTGTATTTATAGAAGGAGAATCCAATCTGAAAGTCTTCCAAACTTTTTTTATTCTTCCTAGAGCATTTTACTGTAGAGAGCAGTACATGTCATCCTTTCAAGAATACAGAAATATTTGAGCAGTGGAGGTGAAAGCAGAGCTGACCATCTTCTGTGAATAACACTTATCCAATCCACTTCTGTAGCATCAGGTCTGTGAGGAGAAAGAGGGAGAAAAATCTTGGCAAATGCTGGGAAAGCATGTGTAAACACCTGTGAAGGTTTTTAACCATTTTAACCCTTGACTGCAGAAGGTGAGGACAATAGAAAATTATTTGCACAGAATTTGGGAAACTGGGAAAATGCAATTACTGCCTGCATTAACAGAACTCTTCCAATAGGATCAAATTTTTTTCTTGCTTGAGGAATTTGGTTAGACCTTCCAAACAAAAAGCATTTCCTCACCATAAATAGGATTACAAATCCATAAAGTATTTGATTTTTGTTGGATTTTTTTCCTAATTTCAGGCAAATCTTACCATTTCTAAAGAGCTGGTTGAGGATTTTTTTTTTTTTAACTTATGTTTTTACATTTTACACCTGATCTGTAGGGCTGAGCATCCCATCTGGACAAAACGCCTACAGATAAATCATGTCTAAATTGGCCCAACAGAAAACGTAATGAAAAGTTATGCAATATAGCCACTTACTCTGCCAGAAAAGCAGATTTAAACAGGCATTTCCTAAAGTGGGTGGAGTAATCTATTGATCTAAAATCAGAATACACCAAGCCAATTGAGACCTGAAAAACAGTATGAGACCTTACTCACATGCTAACTTTTGCATTGTGTGACCCAAGTGCCAAGAAAAAACCCCAACAATTGCAGCACAATCATTCATAATGAGCAACAATGTCTGCATTATGTATTTAAAGTTCTAGGAAATACTTTTCTGTAAGAACATTTCTACCAAGTAGGAGAGATAAATCAGAAATCAAGACTGTTTTATTATAGTAAATGCCCACTTGCAGCAGTACTGACTACAGTCTCATTTTGCTCATTTTGGTTTAAATTGCAAGTCTGAAAATTTTCCTGATCATTAAGAGTGTCTGAAGTATATAAATTTAAAATAATCTTTTTCCCCCTGTTTAATAAAGCTGTTGCTGCTGGGGGAGGAGAGGATAAAAGAAGAGGTTTATTGATGTTAATTTCTTTATCTTTCCAGAATGCATAGAAACTTCCATATTAGCCTATCAAAAAGACAAATACATATAAACAAAACATCACTGTTATCTTAAAGACAGTATATCTGTAGATCCACCAGTGCCATTAAAGCTCATATTTTGGACCTCTGGAATAATTTTCTTAAAGTCCTTCCAGCACTGCATAGGTATCTTGGAAGAGGAAAGCTTCTGGCTTTCCAGTAGCACTGGAGGGACCTTGGAGAGATTTGCACTGGTTAGAGCTCTTTCTATGCCAGAGATCTAATATAGGGCTAAAGACACACAGTGTCCGTGCCATTAAATTCTACTTGCCACCTTATTCCAGTCAAAAATTCAAAGTCTGGACTTAAACTTGCAAACTGCACAAGTTTGGAAGACTCTTGATGGAGCTAAGTGAGTGCAAAGAATTGTCTATCAAGTTTTTGACTCTGGTTTGGAGCCCTCAAGGATGAAAAAAAAAATAAAAAGAAAAAAAGAAAATAATTGTGTAGTATATCAAACGATGATCCTGATTTGTCCAGAAACAAAAACTGGCACAAAATAGGGAAATTGTGTACTGGCTTCAAAATGAGAAATGACTACACTTTTTCTGAAGCAAAATAAAACCTAACATTCAGATATGTTTTATAAATATTCAGGAGAAGGGCCAAAAATTTTGATCTGGCACCTCATGCATTTGTCTCTGTGCAGCAAGAGAAGCAACCTCTTATGACTGTAGAGAGGAATCAGTGCCAGCAAGACTCTCAATCTCTTTGCTTTTTGCAGCTCAGGAACTGGCAGCAATGCTCTGTTCCTGCTGTGATGTTCAAGTGAGAGACACGGCCTGCCATACATCTTAACTCCTATGCTGGGCTGCAGAATTGCTTCCTAACTGCTGCTTTTTTCAAAAGTGATGTTTTTCTTGTGATTCACAGCTGCAAAGGGGCAGCATGAAGCAGGAGCACTCTTTGTGGTAGTGGTTGCAATGTTACCTGAGCTGCAAAACTGATATTTCCTCTCACCACCTCCTAGTTCTCCAGAAGACAAACAAATGGAGCACACAGTCCCTCCAGGAGATTTTTCCCATTCCCAGAGCATTCAGTTACTCCAAGTTATCTTCATCCTACAGCTACCAAGCAAGCCTAGCAAAGATAGCCTCCCACAGCCAGATACATCCCACACCTGTAGCAACTCATGCTACCAACCACCTACTGGTCTATTCCCCATATGTCTGCCCATTTCTCCAAGGAAGGCAGCTACCAGCTTTCCTGTTCCACACATATGGGCATGCTCTGAATCCTACCCTAACACTGCACTTGCAGGTTGAGTTAATTAAAGGCAAATGCTTGGCACATATCAACCTGCAGCATGCCTCAATGAGTTTGAGAAACGATCCCGTGTGGAGCCACACAGAACTTGGTAGATCTGTTAACAACAGAAAACAGATGGCAATAGTGCATTCCAAAGGATCTTAAAGAAAAGCTCCCAACACAGGAACAGGATTTCAATTGCTACAAATGCTGTAGGCTAGGATTTCAAACAAATTGTTGAAAAGCATCCTCAAGTCTTCAGCCATAAACAAACCTCTTGCCAGATCAGATATCTGAAATTCTGCTCACAGCTCTTCCTGGGGCTAGCAGGGAGCAATTCTTCTCCCTGTTTTCCTTGGCCAGGCTGGTCTGCTGAGAGAACCTTATATTTTTGCTTCTCCTTGCCCTTTGGCTTTTCTTCAGCTTTCATTAACAGCTTGGATAGAAAGAAGCTGAATATTTTCTTACATTGTGTCTGCTTCCAGCTCTGATGTTTAGAGATGCTCTGGGACCTTACAAACTGGAGAGTGGGCTTAGAGGATGCCCTTTCCAAGTGTTATCTGGAGGTGACTAGACCTCAAATGGGCCACCTCTTGGTGCTGTTCCTGCTGCTTCTGGAGTTACCCTACTACTCTGGCTTGCATATGAATTGGTGCAAGAGAGGAGAAAGGGAATAAGCTATTAACTGAGAAAAGAGATGGATTGTTCATGGCTCTGACCGATTTTGGAGCGGGTTCAAAGTACTGTCAATCGCTGGTGGTAAATAGCCAGAAAATGAAAAATGAGCCTTTTTTAGGCTGTGTCAGCAGTATCAATCACAGCAGCATCCAAAAATCATGAAATAGATACAGCACATTCCTGACTGTGGATGTTCAAGCAGAATTTATTTTATATGCACATAAAAATCAGGACATATCAACTGAAGCTCATTTGCCTGCTCACGTTTGTTTCACACACAATACAAAAATGGAGACTTTTTAAAACATGTATCTGGTTTTTCTCAATTGTTTCTTTTCCTACTTAAAAATGCTTAGTTTTTTTTTTTGTGCAATGCTTTTTTTGCATGCTTAGGTTTAATTTTCAGGAAGAACAAAGATTTGTTATGATATGAAACCTAGATCTGTTATTCTGGAGGGTAGTATGGAGAGGTACATCTGGGGGTATTAACTGGTTTTAACTTTGCTACAGAGCAATGCCAAATGCAGACTCTTTGCCTTCAGTATTTCAGTTCAAAATCCAAACCAAAGCAAACAAAAGTAAGTACAGGAAAACCTCAGCATCTCTCATGCATTTTAAAAATGTCTCTTAAATTGTCTGTTTCTGAAAAACAGAAAAAGAGCCCTTATGAACTAATGTGGAGGTCCACATAAGAGACACAAAGTAGAGAGAACAGTGATGAGAGGTGTGACTTTTTGGGCAGTGAATTTTCTTCAAAGTCAATCAAGCCTATGCTTTTATATTTTATATTTTATGCAAAACCAGCACATTGGTGACAGTCTCAATTTGGATTTCTTGGGCTTACTGTTGTGTAAAAGAAACCAGTGATAATTATGAACACTTAAGGAAATGTTATTCCTCAATTCTTTGTGCAGGTCTTGGAGAAGAAAAGAGGATTCAGTACAGTTAAAATGAGGGCTATTCTAATACAGAGTACATGCTAAAAATCTCCTCTAATAACAGGATTTAAAATATTCCTTTAATAGGTTTTGGAAAAATTTTCACAAATCTTAAATTGAAATAATTGAATTCCTTTTTTTTTTTTTTTGCTTAGCAACCCACAATATCAACAAAATCACTGTGTCTATTTTCATGCCTTTAAATCTTAGTCCTTGCTTTTAGGGTGAAAACATAATTCAAATATCTAATTCATTTCTTATAGCAACTCTTAAAACTATTCTCTTAATTGAACTTCAAAATAGTTTAGTTGCATTTCCTTCAGTGCTTCTCTCTCTCCTTCTGATAATCTTGGATTTTTTTCTTGAATTCTGTATTATTCAGTTAGTAACTTCTTTTTAGGTCTTAGTTTGGGTATTATTTACGCAAAATCCTACGGTCATTAATGGAAGACCTGATGCTCCAATATTATTTTTATGTCTGTTATTTAAACAGTGAGCAAGCTTCTTGCTCCTCACTGTACATGATGTAATATACTAATATACTAATTTCTAAAGCATTTAGTACAAACATGTACCAACACACAGTATAAAAATCTGTAATTAGAGTGTTGCCTCTTTTTACTTGGAGCTGTATTAATAAGCATAATATTAAATTATTATACTAAAAAATTAGGTTCTTACAAACCCTCTGCTAATAAGAATTTTGAATCTTGTGTGGGAATTCATATCTAAGTGGATGCAAGTAATTAGCTTCATATCCTAACTTCAGTTTAGCATTAAAATCCAATGAGCTTCAGTGGAAACCTTAGACCTAGGACTGAAATTGTTCACAGTGCTTGACAGATTTGTCAGCCATTAACTGTGCACAGACTGTGCCTGTGAAATTAGGTTTTCATCCTAGGCCAAAGTTTGGTCCTTTTTTACAGTTTGGGAATTGATTATAAGGATTGAAGTATTAGAGAAAACGTTGAGAGTAGCTCTTCATGTATGGCAGCTTTAGAATTCATTTGCTGTCTATCTTCATTTACCTATCTTCATTTGAGAAGCCCCTCCTGAGTGCAGAAGGACAGGATGCAGCTGATGGGCAGCGTTGCTGCTGCACACCTGCGGACTCACGCGGATGTGCGACCAGCGGCGTGCTCGGCAGCATCCTGCTCTACGCTGCAGCCCCTGGAGCACCCCCTGGAGCACTGGGGTTCCATCCAGCTCCCTGCTCCTCCCAGCCCCGGGACTAGGCCAGCTTGGGGAAGAGGTTGCTTAGCCCACTTGAGTCCTGGACTTTCTTTCATACCATTAACTTCCCTCATAAGCTCCCTTGTTCCATAGCTCCAGTGAACTTATGCTCTTCACTCTGCTCTTGCCCTCCATACTGGGAAGGTTTGGGATGCGCCCACTCCTCTCCTGATCCACCCAGTGTCTTCCCTATGCCAAGGGTGGGTTTTTCTTTCTTTTCCTTGCCTCCCCTCAATCTCTTCCCCACCCTTCCAGGGAGCAGGCACACAGCCAACAGGACATGCAGCTGAGGCTGTGGCTGAGCTAGAAAGTGTCACAAGCTTCCTGGAAACACAAATTCATCTACAAATATTTTTGAAGAGTGCTGAACCTCTGGCTGTGCTAAACTTAACAGGTTATTTATCATGTGCAGACATACATTTAACAAAAGAACTTTGTCAAATTAACAAGGAAGGGTCTTGTGCTTATTTGAAAGTGGCTTACATATAGAAAATATGTACTTGATAGAATTTAACATGTATAACAATAATAATATTTTTACAGTCAGTTTGTTCAAATTATTTTAAAAGGCTTTTGCAATCAGTAGTTATGGTTTAGAAATCTCTTGTTGGTAGCACCTTCAATTCATGGCTGAGGAAATCTAAAGCACTTAGAAGAAAACATTTTTTCTATTAATCTAATTTAAAAATTGAGTGAAAATAGTATTTTCCTTTAAATTAATTGCACAAGATGTGTACTATGAGTGGACAAACACTACACAAACAAAGGGCAATATTTTGTATCTGAGATGATAAATTTTAGATATAACTTAATATTTGGATGACAAATATAAAGTTTAATAAAATGCTGGATAGTTGTACACATATTATTACATCCATAAACAATTAATTACATGTAGTTTTTATTAGACTATGTCATTGCAGTGTGGTGTGTTGCAAAGAATTGAGCAATGCAAAAAGATTTGAACTGTATGTGCCACATTGTCCCAAGATAAAAATCAAAGTTCTGTCTCTTCCAAAGCAAATTACTGCAGAAAAGAATTACAGGGACTATCTTGGTCAGAGCAGTAACATACAGTGACATTCTTCGCTGCTACAGAAAATCAGTACAATTTCATTACCCTGCTTCCCTGCAGGGCAGCTTGATGCACTTACATTAAAGTCTCCATCTCTTACATGTTTCTTAAAATGCTTGTTGTTTATGTCTTCAGGGTTCTACCCTAATTTTAGCTACAAAACTGCAAACACTCTAGCTTTATAAAACAATTCATTTCAGAATTTTCTTACTGTATTTTTTCATATGTTTAAGAAACAAGGCCACCTTGAAATAAAATGGGGTTTCATTTAAGAACTTTTGCAGAGTCATACTAATCTTATAACACGTTTGCTTACCAATTACTTTTTTCTCCGAGTTTCTGGAAATCTTAGATAAGAACCCTGGTTAGTTCTGCTCCTTGTTTTACTGTTTTGTTAAGGCTATAATGCAATGAACATTTCATGAAGGACGATAATGAAAATACACCATTGGCCCTGAGCTGTCGCAACATAAACTGAGATAGAAAGTGAAAATGAAAAGCAATGTGGAAGGACAGCAGCCCCTAAAATGGCTCTACAGATAAGAGAAACAATCTTAAATTACTTCTGAATCATTAGTATTGCAATAGTTCATACCACACAAGACTAATGATTATTCTTTACAGTAGTAGAAAAGGCTAAAAGAAAATAGGCTTTTTTTCCATATACAACCAATGTAATATAGTAACCCACTTTTACAGCATCTTCATATTGCCTTTGCTCTCAAAGCATTTTACCTAGATATCAGTCTCTTTTAAAATAATGGTATAGTTTTCTAACTTCTGTTTGTGTGTGTCAGATTTATTGTTCACATCAATGACAACTTGAAAAAATTAGGGACTAGTCTTTGTAGAAAAAACATTTAATGCAAAACAACACTGCAAAGTGCCACATGTTGTTCTGCATTATGATTCAGTACTTAGCAGTAAAGGACACTTAACGAAGTCAAATGTAGTTCAGTTCTTTGGGCTTTTTTTCCCTCTCTGGGCTGCTGAATACATCACCAGTGACCAGAACTGAAAGCATATATTTTTGTGAGAGTGTCCCAAGGCTCAAATTCCTTCACCTTTCACAAAATAAAACAGTAGTACTGATACCCACCCAGACTGTGATCACGTGAGTTTCCTGACCATATTTTAGACATCATGGAACTTGTGTTTTGAAGTGGAAAGATGGGGGGTGTAGCTAAAAAGTTTTAAATGTACACTCAAATCTTGGGATTTAATTTGAGCCTGATTTTCAGTTCGGCACTAAACAGCTGTAGAAGTCAGCGAGTCTGCTGCTTCATGGAGGAGAAACCAGAAATATGAAGTCGAATCATTTTCTAAGCATAACTTAATCTGTTTACACACGCAAGCCTTAGTTATAGCTTTTCCCAGCCGTTCTCTATAACCCTGAGAAAAGCTGCATCCCATGTACTGCAGAGTAGCATACATGGAGATAAAATTATCTGATATTTTAAGTAACCAACAATAGCTGTATAAAAGTTGCATGTCATGTGAGCAGATTGAGGCTTGTGGCCAACATTTGCAGTGTACAGATTTTGCTTGAGATGAAGGGAATAGGAAGTATCTTTCTTCATAGCCGTTTTCTTCCAGTCCAACCAGAACAACAACTGTGGTGGCCACAGAAGACAGAGGGGTAACAGTTAAATGTATTCTGCATGCAAAAGCACAATTCCTGTTTATGTCACACTGGTTGGGGATGCTGTGAAGGAGCATGGCAGGTTCCTGATTCACAGCTGGGCTGGCCTAGAGACATAATCTGCCTCATCGTTGTTTTGGCTGCATCTAAACCAGCATCTGTCCTTTGCCTGACCAGAACCTCTGCACACCGCAGAAATAATGCCCCTGAAATACAATGTGCACAGTCTGGGATCAACAGGACAGAAAATCTTTAACATCACTGGATACTGACGAGAACCTGCTGTGATACCTCCAGGTCTCTTTGTAGGAGCGCTGTTTTACCAGCAGAGATGAAGACCAGCTTGGCATAGCTGCAATTTGTCCCTCCAGTCTCCTGACAGCTCATGCTGCTGTGCACATGCTCGAATACATTCAGAAACTGGAAGATGTGCACATACACTTCTCCTGTGGTCCCCAAAGGTATTCATTTGGATGACACTGTTATTTTTTTCTTGCCTGCTTTGTCTCTTTTGGATTCAGAGTATTCGAGGAACTTGTGAACATTGTTTTACTTCAGGTTATATTTTTGGTAAAAGTCCCATACCTTTAACTCAAATAATTTATTTTATTGGTCCTGTATAATATAATTTGTGTCTCCCTTGTGTTAGAACTGAGATGAAAGCAGACACTGCAATAGCCACAAGCATTTTGATAAAGGGGATCCTCTTGTTAAAATCAGAGAACAAATGCTTTTAATTCTGCCCTTGATGTGTGTCACCAGTCTTACTTCCTTACATAATCAAAGCAGGAAGAAGTGATTGAAAAAGCTAGGAAATAATGAAATGCATGACCTAGAAAAGGAAGAAGTACAGTGAAATGAAAAACAAATAAACAGTCTGTGCACCGCAGTTTAAGAAACCTGGATGGTAAGATTTTTAAGCTAGCAAAACCCCAGGAAGTAGTCTAATTTCCATTTTACATCTGCTGTGTCAGTTTTGGTTTGTCATTTTTATATGGATTATCCTGAAGCCTCTACCCAAGGAGGGTAATCTTTGCTTGTTTATGGGAACATCAGCTTCAGGACAATCCATATAAAGACAATGCCCCTCATGCTGTTCAAAAGTTAGTACAAAGTTAGCTTAAAAGAAAGAAAATGAGAGAGGAAAATATTGTGCCATGTTGCTTTATATCAAAAGTAACTCTTAAATGCATTATGTACTTTATGAAAAATATTCTTACTGAGTCTATACTGAGTCTTGTCCATGGAAAAAATTCAATACAACTAGTTACAGATGATCCCAAATCATCTGGAGCAGAATATTTTAGATTAATGAGTAATACAACCTTCTTTTTCTAAAATTAATTTTATGAACAATGTATAAATAAGTAAAAGGGGGTAATTCAACTTCATTTGGGATTGATAAATTTTCAGGAATAATTCATCTGATTAAGTGTATAAGATAGTAGTTCCAGGCTGAAGTACACCAAGCAGGATAGGATTCTTGGTGCTCTGAGTAGGTAAAGACTCTGTGCCAAGATAATGACTTCTTTCATTTGCTACCTTCTTGGCTTGTGCTGGGGAAAAAAGCAGCATGTTGGACCTACTGTCCTCAGCAGACTCTTCTTTAAAAAAGAGAAAGGTGAGAACCTACTCTCCCAGGGTCCATTTGTCACTGGGGTGTTGCTTAATTCATCCCCTTTTCCTCCCCCATAAGTGTGGGGGATTTTTTAGAGTGCTACGAGTGCCAGTTAGAGATGCACAAAATGGGTGTGGTGAGTTTACTTTGGATATGGTGACCTCTCTATCCCTTGTAGGAAATCAGTGAGCTTAATCACTTTTTCAATAAGCCCAGAAGCCTTGAAAGCCTCCTATGGCATAAACAAGGGAAGAAGATATCTGTCCCAACGGAGATGAATTGCAGCTACACACAGGCATCTCCTCTGGGGAAAGTGGAGGATGATTCTCAGAGGAATTATGGCTTGTATAAGCATAATGTGAATGAACCTTTTCTTCTCTATTTACACTTTTGCTTTATGGTAACAAGATACATCTCCTTTTATTCCTCCTTCTTCCATTGGTTCAGAGGTTGGGAGTGTTTCTTTTGTATGTAAAGAAAAATTTCCACCAATAAATGAAATTATGTCAATTTAGAGGTATCTTATTGATATCAAATGCAATATATTAACTGCTCCTCTTCATCTTTGTAAAAAATTTTTAGCAGTTTTTTAGCCCTTCAAGCTCTTACTGATGTGGATGAATATTGACTGGTTCTACCAGGGTTTTAGACTTGGTCTAGGAGCCATGATAATGATGCAAGCTTTGCACTGAAATGTATTTACTACCTCTCTATAGAAGTATATGAGATGGATTCCGAGCTCAGCATGGTTGGCTGACAGGAGGAGGGAGTGTGAGCTCCTGGGCTGCTTTTGGCACTTGCATTGTGTCATTCTGCTGCGAGGAGGGTGAGATGCACTCCGGTGTGACCCTGTGGTGTGTAGCACTTGTGCAGCTGTGCTGTGTGTAGTGGAGTGCTGCATGGCTTGAGCTACTCAATTCTTTGGGCAAACTATGATTTCCAAAGGCAAACGTGCTTAGAATTGTCCTGGTGTTTGTCACTCTGGTCTTCAGTACGGTGGAGCGTATTTACACAAAAAATCAAATTGTACAACAATTCAGCCAAACTTTTTTTATTATCTTTTTTTCTACCCATAACACTTAGGGCAATATTGTGACCTGGGCAGATGTATATTTTGGTTTGTAACAAATTGGATAAAAAGGCTCTTATTGCTCAGTGCCTCCACCAAATTCACCTTTCATACTTCTTGTGCCAAAGCATCTCTTTGTAGGCTGGAACTTGAGTTTTCTTGCATGTTAAAAACTTTATCTAGGACACATGCAGTAACATACTGGCATGCTTTCACTGCCAGTAAAAGGACTAAGTATGTTTCATGTTCTAAGAGGGAAAATATTTACTATATCATGTTACTTGTTCTTGTGTCAGCTGGACTGGCAAACCAGAGTGTCTATAGCTCATCTTTGTGCAAGTTTAGCATTACTTCTGGATGCTCTGCATGCTTTGGTAATTCTGTCAGGAAAAAAATTCTCTTTGGATTTCAGATTTAAGATAGATTGGATGGAATGGATCTAGAATATGATGCTAAGATGATTACTCCTATCATTTAAATGGTAATAAAATTCCTAGACAAGCTTGAAAATGAATGAAAATTGGAGAGTGAAAAAAAATTCTCACAAAACAAAAAGAAAATAAAAAAAGAACATTAATTGCTACTGAATTCCCCACAGTAGCCTTCTATTTACCCTATAAAAGGCAAGATGAGTATTAAAACCTTTTAAAATTTAGGTCTAAATCAACATAATTGCAGAAGATTCACTGTTTAGATTTCCAACCAGATGCTGTGAGTTGAGTTAACAAAAATAATAAATAACATTTGGAGAAAAACTGATATTTCAGATGATGAAATTTCCTCTATATTATTTCAGAGAATGATGTAGATCATTCTAGTCCACTAAGATGACATTTCCATGTGTCATTTACCTTCACAGACATCAGTGAGTTTTAAACAGAAACTGAGCTGAAACATAGAAGAAAAAAGGGTATTTTTCACTTGCAATTGCATTTAAAAATATATCAGCTACATTTTTGCTTCATTCAACTGCTGCTCAGGATAAAATACCATTCCTCTACTGTACTAGTCAGACAGCCTCAATGCCTGTTATTTTCACAAACACAAATTTGGCACGTTCACTCTTGCTTCCAAAGTTTTTTCATAAGGCACCAAATCTAATCTGCTCTGAGCCTTTGAAGGTTTTCAGTGGAAGGTCACGATATCAAGTCTTCAAAACATGAGAGACAAAGCTTTGCTTATGGCTCTTAACAGCACTCTGATGTCACTTCTTGTACACAAGATATTTCTCTAATTACTTACAATGCTTTGGGGTTCTGATTGGAGCAAGTTAGTACAGGGGTACAGTAATTTCTGTAGGTGCTGCTTCCAGTACTTTCTTGACTCAAAAAATTATTAGCTTTGAACATGCTCTTAATTAAATTAATAATTATGTCATGATTGTGCCACAATCATTATACTGTATATACACAGCATATAAAATAGTAGTTTTTTAATTGCTACCGTTCATACAATCTACAGCCATCTTTCATTTCCAAGATGTGAATGAGCAGCAAAGTTGTGGAACTTCTCATTCATGCAGCTCGAACTACAATGAAACTCAGGTTTGTGGAAAAAAACCAGGTGCAAAAACAAATTGAAAGTAGACCTACAAAGCAGTAAGAATGAAAACAGTAACACCACTCTTCAAAAATTCTTCATCTTTTGCTTGTTTAGGCTCACGTCCCAATCCAGTAAGGTCTGACTTTAGTCTGATTTAGACAAACTTATGCATTCTTTTTTGCATTCCCTTCCTGTCTCCCGTGCCACACCTCAGTCTCCTGTCCTCTGGAAGCCCAGGTGTCTCTTTATGTGCCTGGGGTTTTTGGATCACTACAGAATTCATTTTAAAATGGGAACTGGGCTAAAAACATTATGTAAATAAAGAGAGAGCACCTTAAAGAGTATTTTTTTTTTCAAACTGTGAATTTCATTGACTTAGAAAAATACAAGTTGGATGGTAGAGTCAAGAAAAAAGGCAATACTCGTGGAGGTGTGTGTTATTTTAAATTAAACTTAAAGAACTTCACAGCTTAAATGTTTTTGCCCTTTTCCTCCATTTTTCAAACATCAGAAGTATTTTTATAAAATCCAGCACAGCAATCTAATGGTGCTTGCTGTATTGAAACACCACATATTACCTCATTTTGCAAAGGGCCCATTATAATCTGACCTGCACACTTTCTTTTACAGATAAGTTAAGGCTACCACTTTTCTTGTATTCTGGAGCAAGAGAAAAAGAGGAATATTCATTGTCCTGCCATTAAATGCCTCTCCAGCTGTATCCTGGATGAGAGGCGTGGATGCTGTGGGCACATGTGTGTGTGTGTGTGTGTGGGGCAGGGTCAGGACTGCAGCAATGGGTCAGATCACGGGTGCGCCCGCAGAGCTCGGCAATGCAAGTGTGTGCATGAGAGGGAGAGGTGGCCAGTGAAGGTCAACCCAGGCTAGCCACTGAGCTGGTGAAATTATCCCTGAGCAAGAGCTGGGAGGGTCTCCAAGTGCAGCTCTGGGTGTGAAAGCTACAGAAAAGCAAATGAAGCGAGCACTGATCCTTGCCTAGACCCACAGATCACACCTTATCTAAGGTGATGCCAAGGCAGTTCTTTCCTCCTGTATTTTAGTGATTAAAATTTTAAAAGGTCATAAAATGTTAGGAGACAAGATACACAGTGAACAAAGGGTTACTCAAAAGTTGTAATAGTCCAAATCAATTAAAATTAAAAAATGGTAAGGATTGAAGCACATTGTTATTACAGAGAAATATTGCAGATAAGCCCAGTTCCCACAAGAATAAAGTTACAGGAACTTGATTTTCCTTTTAACAACTTTTTCCCCAATTTTAGAAACCTCTAGGAGAGATATGGCAAAATTCTGGGTTTTTACTGCTACCTGACTTGTCTAACTCTGTCCTGTCACTTTGAATCCCACGCTCATCAGGAAATGACAGATATTTTCACAGGCCAAGAAAAACAACAACCACTAAAACAAGAGAAGAGGGAGATTTATAAGATCGCTCCAAAAGTATTATTTAAAAGACTCTTTTCCTCTCAAGAAATACATTTTTCAGGGACAGTGTGAACCCAGGAACAATCTCAAAAACAGAACAATTGTTCACACCTATAGGCCTGAAGCGTCTTTGAATTGGATGGTCATTTAATATGTTCTTTGCACAACAATGAAAAAAAAATAGACATCTAGCCCAAGCATTCTTTTTGCTTTTTCTTCCATTGTAGAATCACTAATAAGGACATGTCTGTTTATGCAATGCTGGATAAAACATAGTGGATTACTTAGACTTTAAATAAATGGTGTGAAAAAACTCCGCGGATTTTGCTAGCAAAAAGGCAAGGACAAAAAATAAGTCAATTCAGATATTTTTGAAGGAAAAATACATGTTTTAATGCTACAAGTATGCACTGTAATGCTTAGATCTACCTGATCTCTGTGATTGAGACAGTATATGTCCACAACTGTTAATGAAAGACACTCTTCCTTTTTATCATTTTAATTGATAATTATGAGCGCAACTCAAACTAAACAAAATAGAGCTTTTAAGGAGTGAAGACAACCAATTTCAGCAGATAAGGCTCTTCAGGAAATTACTAACGTCTCCTTCACAAAGACACCATGCCCTGTAGAATCCAGGGGGAAGAATGAAAGATCCTTGATGACTTTTCTTTCCTACCTGCATCCTTGCCTCCATTTACACTGTCTAGGATTTGGAACACCTCAACATTTTTTTCAGCACGTGGTTTGAGCAAATGGTATCAACTAAACCTGTTTTTCCTCTCCTTTCCCATAGAATCTGAAAAATGCTCTTTGATTTCTTCATGTCTAACAACATAATGCAGTATACTTGCCTATGTATCCTGAAGTCTTCTATCAGAGTTGGATGAACAAAAAACAGAATCTGAAACTCTGAAAGAATGTCTACATCTACCTGAAACCTTTTTGTTGTGGTCAATGGATGACTATACTTGAAATAAAAGCATCAGCCACATTTTCAGGATCAGTCTTCATTTATGTGTCTTCCTTTGATCTTTTGTAGATAAAAAAAGAGCAGTCCTGCACTTTTCATCCTGGTAATGATTTCCCAGCCTCTGCCTCTAAAGCTGTAAAATTTCACAGGTTTTAGTTTCTGTAAGTTTGACATGTATCTAGTTCCTAAGTACAATTAGAATGCATTAGAGAATAACCTTAATTCAGAGAATAACCCTAACACAAGAAGTAAACATTGTTTTATAACCTTTAGAGGTTTCAAATAAAAGGATTTTGACAGTGACAGGTGTTTTTCAAAAGCTGTGATCTCATGTTAAATTTCACAAGTTATATGATGATTTTGGAATCACATATAACTAATGTACAGAAACAGACCACAAGCAAGTCTTACTCCATTTTAAGTAATTATATGCAGAAAGTATCACAGAAACCCTTGATTTTTAAGAATGCATCTGCCACTGCTATGCATCTAGTAAGGATGTACAGAACATTCTGAGATAGAAATGCAAAAATCCCAAGATGATGGAATTCATCCCTCTGGAAGTACAGCATATGTTATGCTACATTTGAGTCAACAAATTGGCATTTCTGGAAAGATAGATGAAACTATGATTCCTAACATGTATCAACAAGGTTTGATATAGCTTTAGAATATGGAAGTAATTTTTCAATCTGACTTTAAATGTTCAACTAAAACCAGTAAAATTAAAACAGCATGGCAAAGATGATTTTCAGCAGCAGTAAATCTGTGTTTGTGTGTAATTAACATGTACAGCACATTTGCCTTATTCTTGGTTGTATCAGGTTTGTGTGGAAAGGTTTTGGTAGTGCAGGGGCTGAGAGATGGCTTAGATTGGAGAAGAGAAGGCTCAGGGGAGACCTTGTTGCTCTCAACAGATACCTGAAAGGAGGGTGCAGCTAGGCAGGCATGAGTCTCTTCTCTCAAGTAACAACCAATAGGACAAGAGAAAATGCCCTCAAGTTGTACCAGGTGAGGTTGAGATTAGATATTGTGGAGACCCTCAGAGGCATTCCCTGGCTTAGGGAGACACAAGAAGCTTCCCTCAAAAGCTGTTAAGACCCCATTGGCTCCTTCCCTTGTTCCTATGTCCCTCAGCCATTCCCTCTCTCCCTATTCCCCCATTTGCCTCATCTTTGTACTGCCCTGATGCCACTGTTCAGCCCCTAGCTCTCAACACACAGAAACCTGGACTCACTCCATGATTGTGTCCTTGGACGCTGAACATCTCACCACATGCCTGAATTAAACATCTGGGGATATTATGCGAAGGCCCTTTTTGCTTCCTTACCCTGGACTTTATAGCAGCCGTTCTGGTTGCAACAGGATATCAGGACAAGATCCTTCACCAAAATGGGTGTCAAGCACTGGAACAGGCTGCCCAAGGGAATACTTGAGTCACCAACCCTCGAGGTTATTAAAAGATGTCCGGATGTGGCACTTCGGGACATGGTTTAGCGGTGGATTTGACAATGCTGGGTTAAAGGCTGGACTTGATGACCTTCAGGATCTTTTTCAATCCAGATGACTCCATTACTATGTAAGAAGCTGCCAGAAGCTTCCTCCATGTCAAGCAAAGCCCATGACAGACGACTCCAAGGTGGACCCACTGCTGGATGAGGCTGAGTCCATCAGCGACAGAGGTAGCATCTCCAAGAAAATATATTTTAGGAGGTGGGAAAAGAAAGCTGCACAACTTCATCCAAAGAAAGGAGCGAGAATATACGAGAGAATCAGCCCTGCAGATGCCAAGGTCAGTGAAGAAAGAGAGGGAGGAGATGCTCCAGGCACTGCAGCAGAGAGGCCCCTGCAGCCTGTGGTGAAGATCACGGTGAGAAAGGCTGTCTACGCAGCCCATGGAGGACCATGTTGGAGCAGATTTGCTGGTAGGGCTTGTGACCCCACAGGCTTGTGACCCCACAATGGAGCATACTGTTCCTGAAACACCGCAACACCATCACTGTGGGATGGACCCCATACTGGAATGGGGAGGGTGTGAAGAGGAAGGAGCAGAAAGGACAATGTGCGATGAACTGACCACAACCCCCTTTCCTATTCCCCTGTGCCACTCAGGTGGAGGCAGTAAAGAAATCAGAAGGGAAGCTAAGCCTAGATTACTTGTTTATGCAGTATTGCATTTTCAATGTAGAAGTCTTGCTATCAATGAGAAATGCTGCTTTGGCTAGATAGTCCCATCAATACTAAAGTTTTTCTTCTGGGAAACACAGGTTGAGGTTTAGTGGCATGACAACAGTGTGTGGGAATGAACAGCACTATCAACTAAGACAGTTCAATTCATAGCAAACTCATTTCCTGGTAATGTAACTTCACTTAAGCCAGTGAATCGACCCTGACAAGAAAATCACTGCTGCACGCAAGAATTAGACATATACCTGACTTGATTTTCAGAAGCGCTGAATGTTTAACAGCTTTCACTGCGACTTCTGAAATAAGTACCTGCAACTGGATTTAGGAACTTCATAAGTTCTGAAATTACTCTGCCATTGACTCTGCAAAAACCTGTGCAAATGAAATTATCCAAATATATTAGGGAGGAGTGACCAAAGTTGCACCGTGAGATCTCTTTTTAATTAAAGTAGGTATTACCGAAGGCCAGAAAACTGTGTGTGTTTAGTGTCTTGAAAAATAAGATAACTTGATTTTTAAATACCAGGCCTTTGTCATTAAAGCTTGCACATTGTAGCTTTACATAATGTATATATTAATGCATATATATCATACATATATATAAACTTTTTATCATTCCTCTATCAGTAAAGCAAACATTATCCTTTACTGCTGCATCTCTGAAAACTACTTGAAACCAAGCTGGGAAGTCGTGACAAGAAATTGTGAACGTCTTCAGAAATTTTTTTCTAACTTTCAAAGAATTATTTCTATAATAAAAGCCATTTGTCAAAGATCCAGTGAGCAATGGTTGAGCAAGTTATGCATGATGAAATAGAATAAACAAAGAGGAAATGTGATTAGGCAAAAAAGCATTTCAAGGGCACTCCAAGGAAAACACTTGACCAAATATAATTCACTGACTAATTCTTTTAAACTTCTTGATTTTGAACATCATAATGTGGCCTTTGGTAGCAAGGATATAAGCAAAGGAAAGACACGTCACAAGAGCAACACAAGAGCTTATTTATTAATTGGTAAGGTGAAATATTCTTTAAAGGGTATTGCACATGTATCTTAGAGTTAGCTATTTAACAACTACTCATCTACTACCTCCCTGAGCCCAGCCTAACCCTATGACAGTGAGAACTGTGACTCTTATATAATGGAACCTTCATGACACATACAAATATTCTGGAATATTTTAGATCTTAATTTTTGTAAGTCAGAAATATTTCTGAACTCAGGTTCGAGCGTAGCTTTATCATTCTTGCAGTAACATTGAATATCAAGAACCTCAGACCTTTTTGCCTGAAATATTATTTCTCATAAAAGAGTGCTGGCACATGTGTAAAGGCCCACATGTTTTCTTGAAACCAAGATCCATAGACTGTGAGCTTTAATGAGTATCTGTGTTGTTTCATCCAGAGCCCTTGTCCATCTTTCAGGTTTCAGTGCTAATATTTCTGAGGGCAAACAGCCTGGAAGCTTGAAGCCTTAGCCATTTCCAAAGGATGGACATTCATAAGTGTATAGTTTGGAATGACCCAGGTGATGGGATTGCTCCAGAGTTACAGGACACAGGCCTCTGTTCTGTTCTCTTCTCAGCTCTAAATGCATCAATTTCAGTGGGACACTATGGCCCTTGTCCAAGAGGGCCCACAAGTCTTATCTCCTTCTAGAGGACTCTGGCTGTGTCTGTCTTCTGTGGAACTTCTCTCTGTTGGCCTGTCTGTTGTCCCATGGCATTGTGACATTGGCAATAACAAAGCAAAGGCTGTGCTGCAGCCCAGCAGAACTGTTATTTTCTAATGTGAAAGTGAAGGCACATCCTGCAACAGAGACACAAACTCTTCTGAGATAAGGCTAATGTGTATTGTTTATGACAGATAAGGCTGAGGTGTTGCATGTGGCAGCTAGAGTTGACACTGCTCATCCTTACTGCAGGCTGGGATGTGTCCCAGGACCATAGCTGGGTTTTATTCTGCATGCAAAACACTGATACACTCCAAGATACATCCTGAGGCTGCATCAAAATATGTGAATAAAAGAAGCAGAACCCCAGAGGGAACTGTGAACTGAAATTGTCTGGCAGAGTAGGCTTATGACTTGAGACAATAAGCTTCCCTGATTTGAAGAAGAAAGGCCTTGGGAACCTGGTGTTCCAGCTTCCAACAGCATCTTTAGCAACCTAGAGCATATCCTCAGATTGAACAGAGATTCACAGGCACCTATCTACTACTCACGGACATCTATCTATTTCCAAGTAAAGACTTGGAAATGCAGAATGTGAATTTTGGCTAGAAGAAGGCCTCACACACTTTCATGATTGTCAAAATCAAAATTTAATATGGACATCTTCCTTTAGAAATGCAGAGACCTGTTTCCTTAAAAGTCAGCTGGGGAACTACGCTGTGTTGGAAATCCAAGGAAATTATCTCATAATTTAATGGGTTTAAAGTTCAAAGAGGGGTGAACTGCAAGTAAGTCTGGCATAAATAGATCTTTCATATACCAGACACAACTATAGGAGCAAAGTAAAATTTAAAGTCAGAAAGTAGTCATTAATGGAGTATTATCTATTTTCAAAGTAGCCCCAAATTTGCCTGCTCATATTTACACTCTACAATTTTCACAATCTTCATTGTTTTGTCTTAAAGGAGCATATTTGGGTCCCTTTGAACAAATCTCTTCTTAGATTTTTGGAGGTGTGTTCAAATTTAAAAAACCGAATAGCTCCTCTATAATGGTAGATGTGGGACTTGAATTCTTACACTAGAACTACAGGTGCCAGTATATTTTCACTTTGAAGTTCTGAATGTCTAAAAAATGATCAAAGTGAATCTTTATTAGTGGAAGCATACAGGATTTTTTTCTTTCTAAATTCACCTGCTTATTAATTTTGCAGCTACCACTGATTTCTTACTTCCTAAAAGCTAGGTAAAACATAAAAGAGAAGGTAAAACATAAAATCTCTACTCTCCAATAGAGATTCCAGAGACAGATGGTAGCAAATATATATTACATATTTAGTATTTCCACATAGAAGTATCTTCTTTTTGCTGCTTAAAGCATAATATTAATTTTAACAGTAAAATAAGAACTGTACAGGAGTCTTCATAGTGACCCATATAGCTCCCAAAATAGTCCTCTTGCTCTTTCAATTTGATCCTTATGACTTAAATTCTCTAGTGTTGCACAAAGAGCAAAGGGTTTCTTGCATCAAATTGAAGAGAAGATGCCCTGAGAGAGGTGACAAGTTCCTCAAATATCCAACAAACTCTAATGTGTACAACCAGTGCCTCATTCCATGTGAAAACCCCCTTAATCTCAGTTGAATACTTAGGCATCTGTACTACAGTTTGAGGCCCTGCATGATTCATCACACCATGACACTCTATTTTGGCATCTTCTTTCATGTTTTGGAGTTTCCAAAAGGCATTGCAAGCATTTCCATTCCCTACTTCTGAAGATGTCATGTACCATGAACTCCATCAAACAGTAAGGGCAGCCAGTTCAGACATTAAGGGATTTCCCTTATCCAAAACTGCTGAAAGCTTCCTATCCCACTAAAGGCCTAAGAAAGCCCACAATACCTGGAAGAGAACCATTTCAGAGCTGGCATTGCAGGAGACAAGTCAGCTCCAGCACTGCCACTCCAACACTGAGCAAGATAAGCATGCTCTGTTGAACAGCATGCCACACAGCGTTGGCACATCACTGGAAGGATACATAACCACACCAAGGGCAGGCACAGGCTCAGGGCAGGACAGACAGTGCTGCTAGAGAAAAACCCATAGTGCTGACAGTCAATGTCTCTGGACTCCTGAACACACACCTAGATGTCTGCCATGAGCTGGCCATGCAGCCAACACAC
>VYZP01046788.1:0-53286 GCA_013400635.1 Hypocryptadius cinnamomeus | reverse complement strand
AGAAGCATGGCTGGGGCAGAGCAGCTGGAAAATGGCTCAGCAGAAGGTGACTTTGGGATGCTGGTTGACAGCTGTCTGAACATGAGCCAGTGTGTGCCCAGGTGACCAAGAGGGTCAATGGCACCTGGCCTGTATCAGCAATAGTGTGACCAGCAGGACCAGGGCAGGTATTGTCCCCTGTACTTGGCACTGGTGAGGCCACACCTCGAGTCCTGTGTCCAGTTCTGAGCCCTTCACTTGAAAAATGACATTGAAGGGAGCATCCAAAGAAGGGAAATTAAGCTGTTGAAGGGTCTGGAGCTCATGTCCTGTCAGGGAACTGAGGTTTAGTCTGAAGAAAAGGAGGTTCAGGGTGGACCTCATTGCTCTGTACAATTGCCTGAAAGAAGGTTGTAGTGAGGTGGAGGTTGGTCTCTTCTGTCATGTATGGACTGAAAGCATGAGAGAAATTACCTTAAATTCCACCAGGGGAGGTCCAGATTAGCTATTGAAAAGAATTGAAAAAGGGGTTAGGAATGGAAATAAGTTGCTCAGTGATGTGTTGAATTCACCATCTCTGGAAGTGTTTAAGAGGTGTCAGGATGTGGGACTTGGGTATATGCACTAGGTGTTTGTGGATGGTTAGATTGGATAAACTGGAATGTCACTTCCAACCTTGATTATTCTATGGGTCTATAATAGACGAATCAACATACTTTGTGCAAAGTGGAATCCAATTTTTTCAAATGTTTGTGTACAAGCACTGTAGCATTTTGATCCAACATTTTTGAAGCCGAGAGTTTCTTGACTGATTTCTCTTTGAATGAAGATTTCCTTCGTCTTATGGATGTTTGCTGTCTAAATGAAAAACCTCATGAGCCATACAGAAACATATCTTAAAAAGATTAAGCTTTATGTTAATTTTTTGCTGCAATACAGGAAATAATTTGCCTCTGAGATGATACTGCTAGTGTCTAGAACATTATCCTTCCACACAGAGTTAAGGCCTCTGCTCCTGGATTTCCCACTGAAACCTTAGAAAAGGGTGGTTCTTTGTATGGCTGCATTGCCAGTAAAGATGAGCATTGTTTTACATATGTACAGGTATGTGGAGAAGGAGGAGGTGAGCTAAGAGGAAATGACAAGGTTTGATGTTGGGTTAGGTTGTCATTAGGACAATTAGCTGTAACATTATCAGGTCCCCACTGCTGTAAATATAACCATGAAGAAAAACCTGGCTGAATTCCTGTTACTATCAAAAAAGCAGGTATAAAATTCAAATTATAAGGTCAGGCTGTTTATATTTAGCAATAACAGAGTCTCCGTATCCTAAAAACAGTGATGGTTTAAAATAAATAAATAAATAAATAAATGTTNAACAAATTATTTTATTTAAAGTAATGACTCTTCCTGCTTATTGTAATTTTTTTTTTTTTTTTTTTTTTTTTAGAATTCAAGACAAAAAGAGCAAATTGAAAATATAAATTCCCTTCGCCATTTACTCATCTTTATGAAATTTAGATGAGTTCCTGTAGAGGCAAGTGAGCAATTTCTAGCATACACCAGGAGGTCACCACTGGTAGTACCAGATGACAGATATGATAATGTCTGATGACAGACATTCTAATAATTAGCTTTTTCTGTGTCTTTGCAAAGCCATCTTTGTAGATTCATAAAATCCTTTCCTTGTTCATCTCCTTTTTCCATCATTAGCATTTCAATCAACTGTACCTTTTATTGGAAGCCAAACTGAGAATGTGGGGAATTAAGACTTTTAATGTCTTCTTAATAGGAAAAAAAAGTTTTTTGAATGACTGTGAGATGTCTGTTGCCTTTTGTTGTTGTTACTATAATTGAAATTGCACAGTATGGCACAGTGATGTATGATTTTTTCTATTTTTTTTTTTAAATCAAGTCTAATGTAATCAGTCTTAACAGGAAGATCAACACCAAACAGCATTAAGAATTCAAGTAGAAGAAATGTGAAAACTCATCTGTGGAAGGAGCAGAAGATTATTATGCCAGTGGTCAAGAATCTGAGATTTTCAGAGCAGCACACAGGTATATTTAAAGAGAGAAATCACAGTCTGCCTTTTCATACTTTACCAGGCAGTACACACACATTCTTGTTGCCACAGGACTCTGCCTTAAAGTGTCTCCTGCTTCCAGTACTCAGGACACCTTGTTTGGTGACCATGGCTGCACGATCTGGTGTCTGCCCACAGGCCAAGTCAGAGACTGCTGGCACACACTCACCAGAGGGTTACAGTTCCAAATGTCTAATGGCAAGAGCCAAAATGCCAGAACTTCCCATTTGGAGAGGTTTCATATTTTGTGGGTCTCCTATGCACTCTTTTTTCTATTCCAAATGAGATGTGTTAAAGTGAGGGAGATGAAGAATGTGGATGTAATGAGAGTAAGTATAAATAAATAAATAAATAAATAAATAAACAAACAGATAAATACATGTTAACATGCTGTCAAATTAGAAGTTATTTCAATTCTCTTTTTCATGAAAACTCAAGCTGTTATGCTAATTTATTTAAATTGACTCAACAGCGGACTTGCAAGGTAGGTCAAGGTGGATTTTCTGGTAAGAGAACTGTTCTGAAATACTTAGTGGAACAAATTTTCCAGAAAATGAATTATAATGCTTTAATATTCACATTAGACAACTGAAATATGATGGAGAAAGGACTATGGCACATTTATTAGAGATCTGTGACCCCTGTACAAGTTTCACACACCTAATTCAAATGTATATTTCTCCAAAGAAAATTTTGGATTATTTAAAAGAAATAATTAAAATCTTTGAGTTAAAGGAAATGCAAAATCTTGATCTAATCAGTGAATGAAGTTATGATAGCTGCATATATAAAATATACAATATATTATATGAAGAAGGCTGTAGAGAATCTTTGCGTTTTTTGCATAATTGTAGAATTTATGTTTAATTTTTTAACAGGAATAGCAATCTTGCTCATCTTTGATAAAAGGTGGCTGACTGAAGGGGTTAAGAATGTGCAGTGAAATGGTAAAATAAATGTGTATATCTCTCTCCCTGTTTGGCTTGTAATAACTATACAAAGAATACGATGAGTGGTAAATAAAATGAAGTATGTGGTCTTTAAGAAGCATGTGGAATTCATTGCCACAGGAGGCTGTAAAGTGGTTGTAAGGTGGTTGTATTTAAAAGAGGATTATTTTACAAGCAATAACACTGAGCTAAATTGTATGGAGCAATGGAGCAGCATTCTTCACAAGACCCCTGAGGCTGGCTCAGCATTTTCAGCTCTGGCAGCAGAGCATTTCATGCCAGTGGAGAGAAGCCAAAGTGGACACGGAGGTGACACAGCAAAGAGCTAACCAAAAGGCAAGTAAAAGCCAAGAGGAGTGGATACACAGGAAGAGAGCATAATAGAACTACAACTTGTCCAAATTCAGCAGGGCTTCTGTTCGTATGCATCTCTTCTCCCCATGTTTTCCTGTTAACTGACTCAGAGCTGCAACGGCACAGGGCCAATGGGAAATTAAGCCCAGGAGCCAAGGTGGAATCCAGTCTGGCTGTATCTCAGCATGGTGACTCAGCTTTGGACTGGAAATTTTTTCTTCGTTTGCAATTTTGAACTGACTGACACTTTACCGTGCAGGTATCCATGCACTGGAACAGATTGCCCAGAGAAGTATTGGAGACTCCGTCCCCCACTGACACATTCAAGAACTGTCTGTACCTAATCCTGTGCAAGGATAATTCTGCTTGACCAGGAATCCCAGGTACCCACTGTGATTCCTTCCAACCTTACCCTTTCTGACATTTTGCTGAGAATGAGGTGAAAGTGGCCACTTGGGGGATGAGGTGTGGGAGGGCAGCTTGGATAAGGTATGTATGCTGAAGGAGGAAACTGCAGACACTAACACAGAGGGTCATCTGGGGCAGAAAAGCCCACTGCTAAAAAGCCTTTCAAAAATTAGACTTCCTCTCCTCTGGGAATGTTTGTCTGCACTTTTCTCAGAAGGTTGCTTCTTCTTTTTCCTCCATCACCTCCCTCTCTTAGGGCTTAGGGGCCATAAATCTCTATTTTGGCCCTTCTTCCACATCTCAGCCCCATAAGCATCTTCTTAACAATCTATTTGGTGACCTTTATTCTTCCCAGCTGGCATCACATACTCAGTGAGCAAAATTTGGCTGGGGAAGGAACAGGACAAAATCCTAAATGCAAAATGAATTATGAAGTCAGTAAGCAGGACCACAGACAGTCAGATAAGAGATTTGAAGTCTAGAATGGTGTAGATGAGCATGGTGCTTAGTGAATTAGCAGCAGTGTTTCCATCATGTTTGATTGCCAAAACAACTGTGGTAATTGTAACTGTAAGCAGGAACCCATCCTCAAGTAAACTAGGAACTGTTGGCTAAGAGTTGCAGCATTTTCCATGTTTTCCCATAAGGTTAAAGTTAATAACTAAGCATAGCACCTAGGAGTATGCTAATTTTCTTCCATTATGAAAAGTAGCGTTGCAAGACCTTACTTTGTTGGCATTATGGGCTTAGGGAAATAAACCTTCAATCAGCTTAATTGTGTGGTCAGTTACCTAAATCAACATGCCCATTTCTAACATTTGCTATTATAAAGATTTCTCCAGGTATCTTGTTATTAAAAACATGATAGTAAGTTGTTGTGTTATGTTGCCAGTGGAAAATCTGTTTTTGGTAAATATTCATCTCAAGTTTAATTTTTGTTTGAACAAGAGTGACTTTACATACTCACATTGCTTATAAGAAATTTGGGAGACAACAGGTTAAAAATTCATATGGAGAAAGTTGCATATGCCTTATTCCCACTTACAAAAAAAACCTGGAGCTATTTTAATGTTTTGGCATATGGAGTTATTGTAGCTCACTGAAAAAAACCCCAACCACTCAGCCCTGTGTTAGATACCAGATCTCTCTTTTACTATTACGTAATGCAGGGAAATATATATACAGAGTACAGTTATTTTAAATACAAAGTTTAGCAAGAATTATTGTAGCTTATATGGGAATGGAAAGTCTGAGAAGTTTTACAAGTTTCAAAGTGCTATGGCTGATGCAAAAGTTCCATTTATTGTGGGCCTATTTGCAGCTGGGAGTTCTGCAGGAACTGGAAGAGACAGAAAACAGTGAACATGCAGACTGAGTATGTAAAAATACAGGCAAACTCTTTGTGCTCTTCCGTGGCACTGATATGTAAGGTTAATAACAGCAACTTCACTCCATTCTTTTCCTGTCCTTAACTAAGAACAGATCCAGATGTTGCAAGAACATCATGGCAAGGAAGCAGGAAAAGGAAGGGTGAGTTTGGACTGAGTGTGCTGGGTCAAACTGTTGAGCTCTGTGGGGAGATATTGACTTGGGCTCAGGTGGGCTGGTGGATGTTTGCTCATTTTGCCAGGGTTTTGGCCATTTGTGCTGGTTGTGCTGGACTGTGGTGATATAATGGCACACCTGGTACTGTGGAGCCTGTGTTGCTTCTGGTCCACACCAGAAACATCTTCTTTGTAAATCTGAAGCAGTTCTGCATTTTGAATGCAGATGGCAACATGAAAATCCTGTACTCAAGAGCTGATATTATAACACTTCACATTGTCCCAAGATGTTCATGCCAGAGGTGAATATCTTTACACATATAGTGGGCGCCAACATATGGCAGGTACCAGCGTGTTGGGAACCGTGCCCTTGACACTGTTCAAGTGTTCACAAAAACAGCAGCAGGAGCTGAAATCTTCTATCACCCTTCTTGAGGCTTTTGCTCTATAAATTTTTCAAATCTGCATCTCCCATGGTCCAGAAGTTGGATTATTTGCTAAAACCCATGGTCCTCTGTCAGCCCTGACTTCATAAAGATCATCTCTCAATTCTGTCACAAAATTGATTCAGCTATGGTTAATTTAGGCCGCCAAACAGCTCTTTTGTAAGACAGCTGTATGCCCTTTTGGGTAATATATTTTGCAATATTTCCTCTGTTTGTAAAAGGCTTGTTTTCAGACAGTCTATTTTCCCTACTGATAACAGTGGCTCTGTTCTCGATTAACCAATGGATGATATCAGTAAATTTTTGAAAGACCATATACACAGGGAAATGAACAAGTAAAAGCAAATCGATGGAAGAAAATTCAAAACACAACAGCAGTTGTAGAACAACACACCCAGCCTTGCACTGACTTTTGTTCTTCTTCTTGTAGATTTTATAGCTCACTATAAAAAAAGTCTAGTGGAAAGTATTTTTATTTTAACTACAAAAGCCCAGTGGCTCAATTTTCTGCAGAGGAATAAGACTTTTCTCAAATGACATCAGCAACCATTATTTGAAATTACCATCTTCCACTCTGTTCTCATTCTACACTGACTCATGAAAGTTTTTCAGAGAAATACTGTATATTTAGCTATTAAGTGTGCAAGTAAAATCAATTCCATGAGTCTAAATGCAGAGCCTTTTATGATATTTTTCCTTTCCCCAAGCTGTAGTCTCATTTGTTTTCTCCTTCCCAATAAATTTCTTTTAATCCATAGTATCTTCTTTTCTTTTTGTTTATTCTTTCCCTTTGTGGGTGTTTTGCTTTGTTTTGATTTTTACAGGATATTACATTTCCTTTTTTCGGCTGGTTTCCCCACCTCCTCCTTATTATCTTGCCCTGTAATCACTTCCCTTTATGCTGCTATTAGTGATATAGCCTGGGCCATTTCTCTATAAGCTGGAGACAGCATGTCTCTATTAGGCATCAGCTAGTCAGGTGCATCAGCTCTGATGCCATTTAATCATAATTCACCATGATCTGATTAATGTATTCTGTGGTCACCAAAAGTAATTTTTGGTATTTAATTTGGCTCTACCTGTATGATTATTCATAGGAAACAGTAAAAAGAAGGCTTCAACTCTTACTCATTCACTTTTGACATAATTTAAATAGTAGGTGAGAGGGGGGCTCCTGTATTAGAAGATTTTAATCACCCTTCCCTGTTGGCTTCAGTGAGAGCTTGGTTTTGGATATTGTAGCAGTGTCTGTGCTGGCCCCGGTGCTGGGGTGCTGGCCCGGGGAAGCAGCTGGCTGTGCTGCTGGATTGAGAGAAGGGTCTCTGGCACACCCTCTGCCTGTGGCAGCAGAGTCTGTTCCTGTAGGAAGGTCTGTGTATGGGCAGCCTAATTTGGAGCCTGTAGGGGCGGATGTGGCCAGGCTGTGCTGGCCAGGTCAGGGAAAGGCTTTGCAAACCTTCGTTTTCTCAGAGAGGCGGAGACTGTGAGTGAGATCTGCATGATCACAGCACATGGATACAAACCCTCCACACCCTGAGTGTCTCATACAGGACATGCATGAGGAAAAATGCCCTGGGCTTTGCCTGCAAGAGGTTGCATTCACATGTGACCTTTTCATAGGCAGGCTGATTCCCAGGAAGAGCACTTCTGAACTCACCACATTACTAGGACTAAGCTACAGTCCCCCACATGTGCAGCTCTTCTCTGGAATTATTGAGGTCTCCTGGGCAGTCGGGGTCCACTCCGGCTAGCTATAGACCCTTGCCCACATAATTCATAGACAAAAGTAAAAGATTGAGAAGCGCTCTTCTCCACCTGGGAAACGTTCTCCTTTATTCCAAGAGAAACACCAGGTGGACAAACACATGGGAGAAAAGAGGGCGTTCCCTGGTGGCAGGGGACTTTTATACCCCGAGGGCTAGGGACAGAGGAAGAGGTGCACAGCCAATGGGATACCAGGGAGGAGCGGCGAGGGGAGGGGTAACTGAGGAAGAGACGACCAGCGGGTATTGGGATGGGTGAGGGAAAGACCATATGATGGGGGAAAGGGATAACAAACCACGTGATATAACATAAGCTATTCAGTGCAACATAAAAGACTACTCTGTGCAAATTCCCAATCACCCAGTGCAAAAGAACAACTAAACAACTATTTAGTGCAACACAACATTCTCTGTGTATTTTCAATGCAAAATTATAACACCTGGAATACCACGAATGCAATCTCTGAATTGCTTCAGCCACAACTCTTGAAACATTTCCTTGAAACACTTCAGGGCTGGGATTTGTTCTCATGTCTCTTGTCAGGCCTCTGTGAATCGCTGTGCACCCATCTCCTCAACATGTATCTGGGATACGCGTGGTGGGCACCAAGTAGCAGATGATCACATGCAGTAGCTTCCTTAGTGGTCTATTTTTCAATGTAAGAAAGACAAGTTATGTTACAAATACTGGTAAAAGGTAACTGCTCCCACTAAAGGCACTGCTCAGGAGAATGGTAAGCACATGCTGAACACAAGGAAAGCTACCAAAAAAAGGAGAAAAAGTGAATTAAATATTGAACTTGTGCTTGATTCATTTTTACTTTATTTGCATTCAAGAGAGGTAAACATTAATGAAACTGCTTATTTGTCTCACAGACTGAACCATTTGTTTAACAGAGAATGGACTAGCTAGCTTGAGAAGCTTAAGATCTTTTTATATGATTCTACCCAAGAACCCTGAAAAATATGGTTTCTTCTGAAAAAACACAAGATGTCTTCTATAGCCATGCCAGTTCAAGTCTAGCCTTATATTTCGTGCTGGAAAGACTTTTTTTGTGGTGCTTTTCTGACATGCATCCAGTTTGAAATCAATGTATTGTATCATTTGGTTTTGGCTAGTTTCCTGTATAAAGAAAAACAACCATTATTGTCATTGTAACTGGTCTGCATTGACAAATACTCCCAGAGCTGGAATATTATTTTCTGGCATCTAAGGATTCATTCAGAGACTTCTCAAACAAAGAGAATTTCTTATTTTAGAAAACTTCTTCACTTAATGGAAATATATTAATAGAAACAAATGCATGTTTCCTGATTTACATTTGTAAAAAGAGAAGCAACTGAATTGTGTATTTAGGGGAATCTGTCTGGAGGAAGGTGGGATCTGTGACTTGAAAACGTCATTGAATACTGTCCAAAAGAAGGGCACTTGTAACCTACTATTAACAAAAAGGTGATGATGAGTGCTGTTAATTGTTCCCTTTGCTTGTCTACTGCTTTCTCTTTATTGTTTTGACTTATAGTCCTTGGTGTTCTTATGATTTGGTCTGAACCAAAGTCCCTTTGTCTGCTTCCAGCATATCTGTATTTTCAGGTGTATAATTAAATGCAATATTGACCTTAGTGTGATTGCAAACATAGCAGACATTATGAGAATCCCACCATTAAAATTTATCATAAAATATCTTATAAAACATATTTTAAATGTTATAACATGTTCCCTCATAGTCTAGTTAAGCTCTACAGTTTTATGACAGATTTAGAGTAATTGCAGTTATTAAGTAGGAGCAATGTTAAATCATCCAGGAGTGAGCCTTGACAGTTGTTGTAGATAAATGTCAAACTGAAGCAACAGATGTTTTGCTCTTCGTTGATTATTATTAAGATTTTTACAAATACAAAAGCTTTTACAGGTCTTCTTATAAGCAGAAGATGCGTCAGGTCATTACTACTTGTCCATTACTAGAATGAGAGGGTCATTATCTAGATAGCTACCTTTATAATTCTCAGCAACCTACTCCAGGTGGGTTTTTGTCTCTACCTGCCAAAGAAGCATTCTTTCTCAAAGACTTTGCAACTCTCAGAGACAGGTACCAGTGCTGTCAGCTACTTATGCTGTCTGTGGCTTAAACTTCAGCTTGTTCCAGACTTCAAGAAAATGCTTATATCAGCAGCTGAAATATTTTTTTGCTCTTGATTTCTTGCAAGGAAGTCTTCATTGCCAAATGGCAATCTCACTGCAAGCAGTGGAAGCAGTTTTCTTTGTGTAGTTCTCCATAGTGCTCCATGGGAGCCGAAGTTCTCAGCACCTGGGACTGAGACATGCCATCAATTTGCAAATACAGTAAATGATGTTCTTTTATCTAAATAATTATTTTTCCAGTCAATGTGTAGCAGCTAACTGATACCTTTTTATCCTACAGAGCTTTTCAAGTGTAGCTTCTGATGTGTACTGGGTCAGCCTCTAGAGCCTTTTTGCAACAACCAACTACTGCAGCAATTGTTACTCCTTGAAATATTAGAAAAGATCAGAAAATCAAAAAAGCCAGACATGGATAGAGTTAAACTAACAAGCAATAAAATGTGTAACAATAAAACATTTCATAAGCACATTAGCAGCAAGCAAAAAGTGGAAAGGAAACAATGGGCCCACTATTTAAGGGGACAAGAATGACAGTTGCAAAGAGGCAAAAATATTTAATGCTGTTTTGCTTCAGTTGGATAACATGATCCTCATTTGCACTCAAAGGGTAAGAATTCAAGCCAGAATAAAGAAAAACAAGTAAGAGAGTACCTAGATAAGCTGTTTGCTTTGGGCCCGATGAAATCACATGGGGCTGCTTGAGACCATTTTATACAACACAGATGAGGTTACAGAAAACTGAAAAGGAGCAAACAGCTGAAATTTCATTTATCTTGTTTTAGACATGTACAGAGTGGATATCTATGTCTGAATAGTTAATGGAAATAAATTGGCATCTTAACGGTGAGCTTCTTTTGGCCTTTTATAGACACCGGTTTAAGGATTTTATGAATAGTGCCCTAGCCCCCACTGACTTTTGATTAAAACTTCTCTGATTTGGGTGCATGATTTCTTTTAAAATGGTCCTTTACCAATAGTTATCAATTTCTTGCCATTAAACTGAAAGGATGTATGAGGAGGATGTCACTAAAAATCTGTCTCATGTCTGGTAGACTTTTTGGTGCCTGCATTAGTAATAGGGATGATGTAGACCAGGGAGCTGGTTACCACTTTGTCAAGGTGACTGTAACAGAAATACCTCTGTACATATCAAACTGAGCATATCAAACTGATCTCTACAAGCTAGAGAACAAGCCTAGGAAAACACAGATGAAAGTCATCGAAGACCAGTGCAAAATACTTTATACCACGGTCGAGTAGTTGACTACACAAATATGGCATGGGGACCACCAACAACCTGCAGTTGTGGAAATAACATAGCAAAGCAGACCAAAACCCCAACAGGTATCACTTAATGAACAAACAGGACTGCATCATCTAAAACAAGCAAAATTATGCCTCTGATAGATTTAGCACTGATGTAACTTCACAGTTTCCCAGGCTGAGACAGCAAACAGAAAATATTTCCCTGTGTGGGTGTGAGGAGTAATCGCTATGAGGCAGGTTTGGCAGAACAATTTGGGCACCTCCATCCTGCAGCATTCACCACATGGGATGAAAAAATGTCATAAGCTCTTTGGACATATGGCAGCTAGTGTATACGTAACTCCTACTCACCCCATCTCAGAGCTCATAGTTACATGGCCCAGAAGACAAATAGAGCTTCAAGAAGCACTTTGCTGACCTATTGGATTCTCTGGAGTTGGATTCTCTGTAGCCTAGCCTTGATTTTAGGGGTTTATTTGGGGTAGGTTTGTTTTTACTGTTTGTCTTTAGATCCTGTATAAGAACGCAATGGTGTCACATACAAATACAGGGACTGGTTCCTGCCTTCTCTTCTGGAGGAAGGGAGGGAAACCTCCCCCTTTCCCCTTTTATGGGAAGATTTCATCCACCAAAATTCCACTGAGCAATTGCACCAAAATGTAAATAATATTCTAGTTCATTTTACTTCTCTGTGATCATCTGTTTATTGTCTAGGGCTGAACATTTCATCTTAGAGTCACCATTAATCTTAAAATTAGGATAATATTTAAAAACTAAATTTTTTATCAACTTTCTAATTCCCAAGTCAGAAATGAAGCTGCTGAGTAATCAATAGTCTTGTTCAGTAAGATGTCAGTGATCATTTCGATATTTTTAAAAGATTTTCAGTGTTGTCTATTTTAAGATTTCCTGAGGAATGAAGATTGACTAGAATGAGGCAGCCATGTGATGGACAAGATCTTATATGTGATGAGGATTACACCAGTGTGTATTTTAATATCGTTATTCATAACTGGCCAGAAGTGAAAATTCTCCTGTGGTAAGAATAAAATCTTTCTGCTATTTTAAAAATGTGACTCAGACTGCAAGTCTTTTATGTGATTTAGCCAAACATAGTTACATTGCTCATAGCTGGGAATCCAATGTGTATGGGACACATCCCTTGCCATGGAAATTGCTGATCCCATGGTTGACAGCTGTAATGTGCAGAGCTCATTAGCTAGTAAAATAGCAGCAGAAGTTAGTGATAGAGTTTCATTTAAATGTCCCTAAATGAATGCCCAGATAAGTAAACATAAAACATTGTATTAAACAATAGCTGATAATTCAGCTTAGCCAAGAGAGCCTGTGCCCCCTCTGCAATGCATACCTGCCCTAGCCTCATGGTTTGGAGATTTGCCACAGGATTATTAAGTAGGATAAGAAGTGTGAAGAGTCCTGTGATCAAGAAGATACTCTGTGCATGCATTTCAGAAATCGTCAGCTCAACATGGTGCTGAATGCAATAAACAAGTTTATGGAATGATGCACCAAAACTGCAAAGTCCCCCACATTATCTCTGTTGGGGAGGGAGGTGCTACAAGCAGGGACAACTCAGGGAGGATCTGTGAACAAGGTGATAAATCCAACTCAGAAAAGAAATATAAATGAGCAGCGGAATGTAGGAGTTCAGGGAATCAGCACAGCACCCACACCATGAGCATTTCAAGGCACTTTGCCATCTGACACAGCTCATGTTTTGGATGCGGGTGGTGATCTGTGCAAGGAGCCCACTGCGGGGATGGAAAGAATGAGTGTGAGTCAGGCTGCTGACTGGGCTGCCTTTCTGAAGACTGGGATCCAGCTGAACAAGTCACTGTGTCTGCCAGTAGGACATGGATTATCTCCCTAGTAAAAGTTGGTTTTGCTGGCCTGTAGCTCAGTTTGAAAATGAGGCCCACATCAAGAATATAAGATGTTTTAAGGAACAGGAAAAGGTTATCTGGCCTCAAAGGCATCACATTTTATCATTCTATCTTTTTTTTCAGTTGATCAGTACTTTTTCACTATGCTTCATAGTCTTTTGCTCCTCTGTGAAAATCACAGAATCACAGAATCAGAGAATAAGCTGAGTTGGAAGGGACCCACAAGGATCATCAAGTCCAACTCCAGTCCCTACACAGCACCATCGCCAAGAGTCACACCATGTGCCTGAGAGCATTGTCCAAATGCTTCTTGAGCTCTGCCAGGCTTGGTGCTGTGACCACTTCCCTGTTCCAATGCCCAAACACCCTCTGGGTGAAGAATGTTTTTCTAACACCCACCCTAAACCCCCCCTGACACAACTTCAGGCCATTCTCTTGGGTCCTGTCACTGATCACCACAGAGCAGAGACCAGTGCCTGTCCCTCCTCTTCTCCTCACAAAGAAGTTGTAACTGCAATGAGGTCTCCCCTCAGTCTCCTCCAGGCTGAACAGACCAAGAGAACTCTGCTACTCCTCACATGGTTTTCCCTATAGAACTTCACTATCTTCATTGCTCTCCTTAAGATGCTCTCTAACAGCTCAATGTCCTTCTTGTATTGTGGCACCCAAAACTGCCCCCAGCACTCAAGGTGAGGCTGCCCCAGTGCAGAGCAGAGGGGGACAATCCCCTCCTTTGCCTGGCTGGTGATGCTGGGTCTGATGCTCCCAGGACAGGCTTGGCCCTCCTGGCTGCCAGGGCACTGCTGACTCATATTGAAGAGAGAAAGGAGAAAAGAGGGAAAAAAGATCCATAGAACTGTCTTTCAACTGATTTCTGTGTTTTGCTGAAGTTGCCTTTCCTGCTAACTTATTCTGCATGTTTATTAAGCTTTACATAAAATAGTTGTGCCTGACTTCCTAGTTCCCTCTTTATTTGAGGTAATTTGTCATTTTTGCTTAGTGCCTAATCAGTTTTGAAACCATACATGAATTCTACCCATACTTATATATGAGCTATATGGATAAAATATGTATACAAACATATATATATCCAAACATAAATATAATTATATTTCCAGTTGACCAGGCTTTTGTTGTAAAAGTGGCAATAAATTTAACAATTTTAACTTTTCATTATCAACTACATCAGTGAAACCAACTACTGCTTTCTCCATTTTGTGAATTATGTTTGAAAGTCATTACCATTATTAACAGAATACACAGTAAAAATATTTGATGCAAGCATGGTGTGCAAAGAATTTGCAGATGACAATTCAAGTAAAAGAAAACCAAAAGTGAATCTGAGAGATTCATGCAGAAAAGCTAGATTTTGAAACAGCACATGTCAGGTTTCAAAGCAAGGTTTTGGGTTTGAAATTGCAAGAGCAAAATAATAAATGGAACTGCTTTTAGTATGTTACTGAGAAAATGCCTAAACTAGTACTATGAAGAAAATTGTACTTAAAATTTGTGTAAGGGGAAAAAAATAAAGCAGCAAATATATATTTTTCTCACAGATTTTTGTAGGTATTATTCTCTCCTGTCACTTCTTCTCCTGGAAGAAAAAACTAAAAAGGCAAAACAATCTCATTTCCTTTAAAGATATAAATCAAAATTTTCCAAACATTTTGTTTTAAGACATGATTTCTATCATTAAATAAGTTAGTATATTACTCTTAGCCAAGGGAGTTTCCCTCATAGCATATTTCTTGTTGAGCTGAACCTAGCAGAATACCAATTTAGAGGCTTCTGGTGAGAGCACTTCCAGCTCTGCCTGCAGGCATAGTGTAGAGTTCTCCCTCTGTATACCACTCCAATGTGACAATAGTCATGGATTTGTGAAACCAAAGATGGCCACTGGTAAGCCAGACACAGGAACAAATGCCTCTAAGAGAGACTTTCTGGACATTAGCCACTCTGCTGACAGACAGAATTATTTTCAGTGTTTATAAGTTCACCCTAGTGAACTCATGTGTGTATCTAGGAGGAGTTTGAAAATGACCCACACCAAAATCCTTTAGATAGTTTTATATTCAGCTTGTACCAGCTGATGAGGTGAATGCATTGGAATGCTATACGTAGTGATTTATCAAGAGAAGGAGTCTGTAATCTTTCCTCTAGGTTAAAGCCACCTGGCAGCTATGATGTGGGGATCTGCCCAGCGCAGAGTCAGAAACATTTACCCACAGACAGCATTTCAGCCCTCCAAAACCCAACAAGATCATTAGTATCCATCATCTTTTTGAAGCAGAAGCACTGTATTAATGTGGTAGATTCTTTGTCTTTCGATTCTTTTACTGCCCCTTCCCATCAATACATCAAACTTTTTTTTGTTTATATGTGCTTCTCTTGTGGGTGTGCTGTGTAATATAACTAGATCTGAATTCTCTTCTGGAAGTGTCCTTTCACTGTCCTTCACTGCATGGAGAGCCTAGCATAATTATACTGTTAACTTAAGAGAGCCTAAAGTCGGGGAAGCTGAATGTAACATATTGAGGCTCTTTGTGAAAGCTAAGTCCACAAGGGCCATGCTGACCTGAGTGAACTGAAATGAGCTGGGATATGGGTCCTTGCCCTGGCACACAGTTGCCCATACAGTTTACCTTCCAGCATCATCCCTGGCTTAGTTTTGGCCATGGCCAGCTAGCAGTCCCAGCCAGTGCCTGGGCACAATTCAGGGGTTAGCACAAGCCAAGGACTGCTTTCAATGGCAATTTGGATTCACTCTCTCTGTTTTGGATACAGTGTGGTGGGGAACAGACAAGACAATTCAACTGTATGGATGTGTTGACATGGCAGCAGGCCTTGGGGCTGCACAACAGTTACTGGTGCGTTGTATTTGCTAAGGCAAACAGCCAAAAGGACTTAACTGTTGCACCCCTTAATTGTACGTGCTCTATCACCAAGTGGAAAGCAGCAAGACCCTCTCTTCAAAGCAAAAGGAGTGTTAGCAAAGAGAATGATCAAAGAACTCCTAGAGCTATACAGCAGGACATGCTAAGGAGCAGAATGAGACTTGGGCCAGATCTCTAAAAGTAATTAGATGTGTGTTTTCACTTGGGATTTTCAGCTGTGATCCCTCTTGTTGAGATAGGTCCCTTAGGATAGAGATTTTCTTACAAAGGGTCATGCTGAATACTTTTGAGGAACTCAAAGTAATAGATGAACCAGGAAGAAGACTAAGAATTCAGATTAGTATCTCAGTCCTTAATTAATACTCATTTGTACAGAATTTGGAAGTTTTGACTGAACTAGACTCAGAACAAGTTTGATGTTACAACTTGGCTAAATGAAAAATCACTAAGTACACAGTACAGTCAAATTTCAGTCCCTTGTCAAATGTACTGTCAAGAGTACCAAACACCTGAAAAAAAAATTTATTTTCTTCAAGCTTTTTTTTTTGGGGAAAATAATCTATCTTACCTAAATCAGATAATGCAACATATCTGAGCCTAAATGTAAGCTGACCAGTGCAGTGGAGTGTGCTGAGATCCTGCTCTGTGGCTCATCTGGACTGAAGTTTTGGTAGAAAAGCAGCAGGACCCCTTCACCTGCTTCATCCCATGATGAGTTTTCCCCTTCAGGTACTGGGGAAAGAAGATGGTAACTTAGGTGCTTGTCTAGAATTTGGCCCAGCAGAGAAGTAGAAATCACTTTAGACACATTCAGAGGTGAAGAACTAGAGTGAATTATGCTAAGAGACAACATTTTATTTTGGATTTAAGTCTGATTTCATAAGTCATAGTATTGCTTTTCTGCACTTGCCATTTGAAATAGGTGCCTTTTATAGCAGAGAGCATTTTAGGCCTACTATTTTGCCCATACAAGACATCTGTAAGATGATAGCATTTATTTATAATGTTAGTACTTTATCCGGCACAGAGCTAGCTCATGCTGGTACCTTTCTCCTCAGCACTCTGAGTATTTCCAGCTGGTGACACCAAATAGCCTCCATTTCCTCACGTGGAACACGCACCAGTTATTTTACTCCCTCCTCCTTTCCTTTTTATTTTTGCTGCTGGAAGGATGTGGGTGATGATTTATAGAGCATGTCCAATTGGCTCTGTTTGCCTGTGCTGGCCTGCTTCATGCACACTGAGGTCAGTGCTGTATTTGTAGGTAACCATCCAAGGAAAACACCTCACAGCAGGCAAAAATGCTAACTAAGTAAAACAAACTCAGGAATGTGATCATCTGTTTAGCAAAGTTTTCAGCAGTCTTTTCCATTACACTAAGGTTTCACTCCAATTCTACAAATTCAGAGCATGGTACCGAAATATTCCAGGCAACCTCAAGTGTATGGGAGATTTGAATTGCTGAAGAGTGTTTGAATGGGGGAACAGGGGTAGCTCCTTTTAATTGATGGAGTTAGCGCTATGTACATTTTAGTCTTGAATGTCAAAGGAAAAAAAAGATGTAGGTACAAAATTAAAAGCTATGAGATTTGTTCAAGTTTTACTAGGCAAAACTAGAATTACAGAATGAAAATTATCTCCTGTTGCCCAATTGTTAACTGCATAGTGGGCCCTTTTGCCTCTGATCTTATCCCCAATGAGAAATTCTGCTGATATTAAGGGGAGTTTTGATGTCATTTACAGAGCTGGGAGCTGACACCTGTCTCATGTTTTCTGTAGTTGTAAGGCCAAAAGTATCTTTCATCATGATTGAGTACAGAGTGAGTGCAAGAATTCCCAGTTCTGCAAGAGGGCAAAATGTATTGGCAAGCCCTCCACAGCGAGCATCCGGAGAGGAGCAGGGAGAGGCTGCAGGCGAAGGGCTGAAGTCACGGTCACATCTTTCCTGGTGGAGCAGGCTGGCCACAGGCAGAGCTGCAGGTTGTGTTTTCTGGCGAGCGGTTTCCTTGAATGGGTATAAAAAAGGGCTCATGGGAAGATAATTATGTGGAAGCATGTGAGAGTTTCATGGCATCTGATCCGCTGCCGAATTCCCTCACCACGGAGCGACTGGGCCGCGCGGTAGAGAGCCGCACAGAAACGACAGGTACACTGCAGCACATAGACACCCCTCTGAATAGCAGGTGGCACACGCTGTGCTCTGTACAAACTGCCTCCCCCAGCCCGGCCAGCTCCCAGCCCCATTTGAGGTGGGAAGTCACACTGTGCCCATCTGGCAGCGCCGGCGGCTGCACCTGGCAGCTCTCGCTGCTGCGGCGGCGGCTGTGCCCGTCTTTGCCTTTGCCGTAATTAGTTTGTATCTGATTTCAGCTCATATGGAAGGGTAGAGGGATAGCAAATCACTTGCAAGTGGTTTGTAGGCTCCGTGAAACCTTTTTTTCTTGCCCAGTACTGCTACCCAGCTGAAGAGCTATCCCTGCAAAAGCAGTTTTTTTCTTTTTTTTGTAAATAACTACAGCTGTGTATATTCCTCTGTCATCGCTATCCCCAACTCTGATTTTATGTTCACTTCCAACCCGCTCTTTCCTCAGCAAACTTGCTTATGAGACAGGAAAGGCAAACACTTTTTTTTTTTCCTTTCGGTTTTATAAAAGCTCTACTGTTTTTCGTGAAGTACAAAAGTTTTGACAGATGAATCTGTACCAGAGAGACCTTGTCTAATTGTTTCTAATTCAGCAGACCTGGGTTGCAATAGTCAAATTCTTAAAACCCTTACAGAAGGCAAACTCTCCTATGTGGAGACAAAATCACTTCAGATAATTCAGAGGAATTGGATCTGGTTTGTTAATATTATGTTTGATTTTTAGAGACACTTGGCAAAAACTAATCTATCAGGTCCATCTCTGCTGCTCTGTCAACAATATTTGGGTCCCAGCTATTACAGAGGCAAACTGGCACAAGCCAAAGGAATAAGCTTTGCTTTAAAGGAGACTATGGACCTATGTGATAATAGGTGGAAAAGCAGGAAATCAATTGCTGCTGTCAGTCCACACATTTCTCTGCATCAGCAAAAGATTTAACAACAAGGAGTCTTACTGCCCCTAGGTGTGTCTGTGTCTCTAAATCAGGGAGCTACATCCTGCTTTCAGGCTTTTCACATCCTTGGTTCCGAGGTAGGTGGCAGGCATCTGCTAATGAACACGTGGCTTTATAGAAGTGTTTCTATAATCAAATAAATTCTTTTTAAACTTCATTGTTTTTGGCCATAGAACTGTAGGTGCTATTGTGCTCCACGAGCCAAGTCTGTTGCCACTAGATAAGAAAGAGATGGATCAAATTTGCATTACTACATGTGCAAATGAGAAGTCCCTAGCTTCCCCTCCCCCTCTCTTTCTAATGCTTGTCCTTGCTTTTTCAAATCTCTTTTTTTTTCTGCCTGAAATACTTGCCATGTGGTTAAAAACCCTGCTTTTCTCTGTAAACACTATGTAATACAACACAATGCACTGCTTTATTTTCAATGATATATTGGTTTCTGTATTTTTATAAAAATAGTTGAGGTCATAAAAAGCCTGTACATGTTTTCTCCCAGATTTATTGCATATATTATACTTTTTCTACTTCAGTGGGCTTCTATCTCTGTGTTGAGCAGAACAAGTGCCTATATGACAAAACCCCTCCTTCTTTTGCACACATGCACGTACATAGGAAACCGAAAACCTGCTTTTCATTAGCATAGCCAGCACAATGGAGGCAAGAGTGGAAGCAAGGAGAGAATTTGAGATTTATGGCATCAGACATCTCATGTGAATGAATGTTCATGCCTTAATGTAACTAGCCTCAGATAGAAGATAAGCCCAGCACTGAAAAGAAAAGCTGCTGTTTCATATTGTGAATATATGCACTTATATTGAATTCTTTCTCTGGGTAGCTTCTTATTTCAATCTAATTTACTACTTATGACCTGAATCCCAAAGCACATTGACTCATTCATACTGGATGCAGATGTATACATGCTAAGAACACATGAGGAAAGGTAAAACTTCTGTTATAGATGAGGGCAGCTTTGTCAGCATAATTGCTGCAGAGTTAAGGGCTCCAGGCTAATGCATAACAAATACAGAGAGGCCTGGGTGTATCTTACTCTGTTTACAAAAAGTGTGTATAATAATTTGTCTTCATACCAAGAAAATGCATTTTAACCCTACTTTACTTCTCAATTTTATTTTAATTTTAGATATCAAATAATAACAGCACAATATATTTAACGGGAAAAAAAATAGTATTAAAAAAGGAATAGAATTATTTTTTTTCCCCATTTAGCTACAGAGTAATTTAGAAAATCTCTGATATCCTGCTGAGAAATTGAACCAAGACACGGTTCAGTTATCTGAGTACAGCATCAGGAGTCACTAATTCTTAAGTGGTTTTTTTTCTTGTGATGACTTTCCCTGGAACTGTGATCAGGTTGTTTCTCCTCTTGGTACATTAATGCTTTTTATAATATAGCAGATTGCATCCACATGTTCTGAACATCCATGCATTACAGTTATTAAGGAATCAGATCCAGGCTGCATGCAAATGGATCCAAGTTCATGAAATTCAATGCTATTTAGTCAAGTTTCAGTGGCATATCCATCTTATTTAAGTTTTTCTCAATATTGGCAAAGCAAATTTGAAGGTATATATTGCTAAATACAGTTCTTAGATGAAGCTTACAGATGAGCCAGTGTCCATTCCTAGTGAGACAAATTAATCACTTGGGTAAATATGTGGTTATTTGTGGTTTTATTAGTTATACCAGAATTAATATAATTTAATAATTTTCAGAGAATAAAAGTTATTGTGTGCATTTCAAAACTGAATAAGTCTACAGAAAACGGAAAAATTGTCTTATTTCCCCCCCAAAAATCAGTGTCGCTAAGCCAAACTGTTGTGGGTTCAATAGCTACTCTAAAAATTGTCTGCTGGACTCTTTCAAAGTTTTGCTGTTACAGTACTCTCCCACTGAGGCTCCTTAACCTCATGGCTTTCAGTCCGCAGCAGCCAGACCTCTCACAGGGGAGCCTGAAGCAAGAACTGGTCTGTGTGGTGAACAAGTGTGGTTTTGGCATACTAATAGAGCTGTGTAATATTTTTAAAAAACAGCACATTCAGCCAAAAATTGATTTTCCCCTACGAGTCTGAGTCAAGCTCCCAGCATGGCTCCAGCTGGCCAAAGCTCAGCCACTTCCATGAGAGGAGAAGTGAAGAAGGAGATGAGAGCTGGGGTCATCTCCTTCCCTAGCTGCGGCTTGGAGCATCTTCTAAACCTCCACATGCTACAGCAATAATGCCTCCCCCTAGAAATTTTCTGCTTCTTATAAAACACTGAAAAGGATGTTTGATACAAATAACAAGTACCACAGAATGCAGTAACTGTAAGAGACAGAAGTCTGTCACTTCCATGTGCCTGCCTGGGTGCCAGTCCATGCACACGTGAGCTTGCACTGAGTGAAGGAGCACCGGGGAAAGAGAGTGACAATGTCCTGCTCCTGCACAGCCCATGCTAGCCCAGGGAACAGAGAACAGTCTCAACAGTGGGACATGGATTTTTTTTCCTTTAGGAGTCAATGGAGAGGTTTAACATGAATCTTTTGTATCCTGAAATTAACACAAGGAAGCAGTCTGTGCTTTTTGCTCTCTAATTTCTGTTTAGTTTTATAATTTTAGACTATTTATTTTGCTTTTCTGAAGCGAAATTGATCCCTTCTGCTTTAGGTAGTCTGGAATATTTCTTTTAAATGAAATTTTAGGGGAAGGGGGAGTTAAGAAAACAACAATTGGTTTGATCTGATTTTTTTTCCTTTTTTTTTTTTTTTCATCCTACAGCCATAGTGAAAAATCAATTATTTACACTGCAGAAGGTTCATGACCCTGACAGAGATCCAGGGCAGGAGCAGAACCAGCACAGAATATGGTGCAATCCTGCATTATTTTTTCATTTAGCAAGCACCTCCTGAATGTATGACATAGAAATTTGGCCTTCATAGAAAAAGTAAACTAACCAGGTTCTCTCTTTTTCCCCAATTGATATTTGAATGAAAAACACATTATAAGTGTATTGTTATTGCTATTATAATATCCTTGTACTCGGCTCATGTTAATGTATCTTTCTTTACTTTATCTGATCAGCTTCTCTATAAGTTCCAAGGAACTAGCACTACAGTCCTGGCAATCAGACTGGCAATAATAACAGATCATTGTGAATGTGGAAAAAAAAAATTATTCTCTTTCTGGTATTCTTTCTACATTTTTGTTATAGATCTTATACATAACTATAAAAGAGATATTCAGAAGATTTGCAGAAAAGATAATCAGGGAACCACAGAATATTCTGAATTGTAAGGGAAGGGAGAAAGGAAAAGGAATGCCAGGAAGGAATTCACCCAGTTGTGAGTTTGTGTGATGTCACAATACACACATTTTGTCAGAGAAAAGAAGAAATAAATTGATTTCTCTATAGCAAAATAAGACATCTGAACAATGGGGTCATCTTGAAACATTTCCATTTCATCTTTTTAGCAAAAAATGCAATTTACTGTTCACAATTATATTCCATTTTGATCTAGTTGTAGCAATCAAGATCAGAAGCCAATGATAGAGTTGATTAATCCCTCTTTTTTTAAACAAACCTTCTTTGTATTTATATGTAATGTTGAGAATGACTCTTTGCCCTTGGGCATCACAAGAATCAAATAGCAGAATGCATTTTCTGTAACCAAATTTCTAAACCTTGTCTAACTGGAAGTTTGCGCCCAAATACCAATATAGCTGCTCTTCAGCATCACATCCCAGGCACCTCCTAGATTCTCTCTAGTCTTCCTCAGCATCCTCTGTTCATCCTGCTGCACAGATACACAGATGGACTCAGATCAGTGCCACTGTTTGTCCATTCAGTGCTGGACCACTTGGATAGCATAGCTTCTTCTTGACAGCATTTATTCTTTGGAAGACAGTTCTCCATTACTCCATCTGTCACCAAACAAAGGAGCAGCTAGTTCTTCCATCATGTAGCCCCTGCAAAAATGATTATAGTCCAGGCCCAACCATAACATGGATAATCTTATACCATGTAAAATATTCCAAGGAGATATTCCCTTTATTTATACTGCAAAGATTAAGACCCCTAACTGGAACCTAAACCTAAACATGATTAAAGTAATCAATTGAATCAGTGAGTATTACTTTTATGCAGTTAATGCAGCTTGTTACATTTCTTTGAAGATTTCTAATCTGCCAAAGGTTAAGCGAAGTCAAATGAATATAATTATTTTTATTAATTTAATTTTTTCCAGAAACCTTACAGGACTTCCATCTCTTTCTACAGATATCAGACAATAAAGTAGACACTTTCAGAGCAATGGCTTTATTCAACACCTGAAACTGAGCATCCTAAGGTGCACCTGAGCACCTGAGGTGTAAGACACAGGCCTTGACTAAATACATGATTTCAAAGTTGTATTTAACTTCGAACGATAGGCTCCCTGTGAATAGTGTTGAAAATTACCTCTAAAGTTTAAAATACAATCTTTCAATGTGATTTGGTTATTCCAAACACAGATTCCCACTTTGAAAAAATAAAGCCCTGGAATTTGTAACTCGACACTTTTAGTTCTGCGGTAGCTGTAACTGCAAATTAAAAAAGGATATTCAGCTTTCAGATCTGTCTTAGATTTTATTAATACAATGTTGCAGATAATGAGCACTGCCAGATTAGTACTACATTACATTTGTCTGCTGAAGTACAAAAAACCTCTGTAATGATTAGCATCCAAATAGTCAAATGATTACCATATTTAGATATGAGAACCAAAACTAATGTGGAAGTAAGGCAGAATGGGTAGTGGAAGAAGTCAGCCTCCTGTTTCCTAGTAATGTAGATTTTTATTTTCTCCAATATGACAACATTTCTGATGGATAGGGGAAAGATGCATAATAGTAGTTTAAAGAATGCAAAAAGAGAATGTGGTAGAAAATTATGAGAGTCAGCATGGCCTTGATGAAGTGATGGCTGCTTTGCTTAGACAGCATTGGTCTTGGCGTGCTCCTTGTGAATGCTCAGCCAAAACGATTGAACAGGCTGTTGCTCCCCCTCTCCTTAGCACCAAGGCATACAGCACCTGCTCTTGATTCCATTTCTCATATAGTGTTGAACTGATCTTACAGACAGTGGCAAGGGGCCCTGAAGTTCCCACACACACTCCTAGCAGGCACTGGGGCATGGATGAGGATGTGGTTGCACTCTCCATGAGACCACTGTGGTTGCAAGGCCACCTGTGCTATGGCACTGGCAACAAAGGTGTCATGGACAGTGTAGCTGCATTCTTGTACCACCAATGTCAGTGCTGTCAGCAGGACAGCTCAGGTCACCTCCCCACATGTGTATGTCACCCACAAGAACCAATGCAGTACTATCTTTTGTCATCCTATAACGAGCAACCAGATGCTGAGCACAACCTGAGCTCACCCGTGGTGGTGTGTACTACCTGTCAAAACAGGGCAGGTCTAGGATGAATGGAGATAGATTCAAAGAATCATGGGGTGTCCTGAGTTGGAAGGGACCCATCAGGATCATCAGGCCCAGCTCCCGGCCCTGCACAAAACAACCCCAAAACCCACACCATGTTCCTGAGAATGTTGTCCAAAGGCTTTTTGAACCCTATCAGACTTGGGGCTGTGATCACTTCCCTGCAGAGCCTGTTCTAGTGCTTGACCAATCTTGTTTTGAAGTGTCTGACTCTTCTGAGGCCTTGCCTAGAAACCAAGGCTCTCACCCAGTGCTGCAGATGCTGCCAGTGGTGTTGCTATTTATCACTGGAGTGCCATGATTCCTTAGATCTTTTTTTGATCTGCCTTAGCCTAAGCCTTATACTTATGAAACTTGAATTCACTGATTGTGATGACAATTTCCATTCAATCGCTCTCACTAAGGTATTCTGGGGTATTCGTGATATTTCGTTCAACTGAGAACAGAAAATAACTGTTACTGTGCTGAGGTGATACAAGTAATAACTGTTAATAGATAGTGACTTTAATGGCAATGCTGGGCTAGACTGCAAATTAATGGTCTGTCCTGAGCAAGGAACTGAGCCCCTGTAACAGATTAAGAAGGAGCCTGTGCTAAGACTGCCCTAAATGAGACTTTCCAGGAAATCATTTGTGCAGCCTGGCTTGATGGGTCCTCACCTGGGGTCTCATGAAAAACTGGCTACCGTGATCATGCACAAAATTGATTGTATTGTACTGTTCACAGTCATAAATGAGTACACCCTAAGTACACTTGCACATCTATATCTTGATCATAAAATAATATTGTCAAATTTCATTACTTTATTCTAAGTCTTGTGATATTTGGAAGTAGGTCTTCCACTTGAGATCTGCATAAGACTCTTACATTGCACATTAATAAAAAATCAGATGTTTTGTTACCAAAGTCAAAAAGAAAAACCAATACAACCATGTTCTTGGGGATGAAATATTACAAAGTGATAAAACCTGAAAGATAAAAAAATATTTAAAGCAGTCTTAGAAATTTTGGAGACCCAATTAATACATTTTGAATGTTTGAAATTACAACATTGACATGTAATCAGTAAAAACTGCTGGATGTGTATGCATTTTAATATTTTAATTTTTTATTTGTTCTTAAAATAGATATATACAGAATTTGAACTTTATATTCAATTTCACGTAAGAGCTAGGGGTCCTCAAAGTGCTCTCCACGAAATACTGATTTACATCCGTCCATATAAAATGAGTTTTGTATCAATTGCTTCCATGGAAAGGGGATTGGTGTGCAATGATTTGGCACATTCTACCTTTATTTAACCGTATTGATTTTAAGTTCACTTACTGTTGTACAGTCCTTCTGGCACGTTTCCCTTTGTAACTAAAACCCACATATATTTTTACCAACCCCACACTGTGATTTGAGGAAAATAATTTCATGCCTAAAGAACTATTAAAATATTTGCTTAAGAAGTTATCCAGTAATTATTTGCAGTGGGCTTGTCTGCAGGTGGCCTTCTGTAGCTAGTGTGACAGGATGCACTATTGTGAAGAGACACTGTTTTGGAGGCACCTTTTTTTGACAAGGTGGGTACACTACCAGCCCACCACAATTGCTGCAAGTTTCTCTAGTGCTTGGAAGCAGGCAAGCCTGTCTTACATGTGGCTTCTCAGAGCTGAAAAACAAGGCTGGCTGGCTGTTCTTTGCTTCTATAAAAATCGGGGCTCCTGAAACAGCAGGAATTGAGACTCCTTGTACTGAGGGACAGACCCCCAGTGACAGGGTCATCCAGCCCCCAGGCAGATACAGCTGCTGGACTGGGAGGGAACTGAGCCCCACTGGTGACTGCGTCCACAGCTGAAGATAAGGCTGCTCAGCTGACTGCAGGCAGCTCTGCAGGAAGCAGACACTGATCTCCAATATCTCAATCTGATATAAAACTGGAATGTGTGGCTACTTAGGGACTTAATAAAGCTGGTACCAACTACAGACAACAGATCTTTTCTGAGGGGGGTAGCTATGCCTCTCTCCTCAGCCACTCTCAGTTCTTGGACAGCCTCATTCTTGCTGAGATCAGCATTATTCCATATTATTTGGAGCACTGCACATGCACATATGGAGTCAGGTTTTCTACTGCTTTGTATCTTGTGTGCGTGCTTACACCAGCACAGGGTGGATGAGGAATGCTCTGCTTTATCTTCCAATAGCATTTAAAATTCTTCAGTAATTTAAATGAACACACAAGATTGAGGGCAATGACAAATCTAGTCTGTCCCCTTTCAATGTACGTCAGCTATGTTCACAGATATTAGAGTGACTGGACAATATTAAAATTTTTACTTTCTTTTTTGGTAAGTCTTTTCATTAACAATAAAATAGCATAAGCAGTTCCTTGAGGGATTGAGGGTTTACCAAAGCTCCTTTGAAAAATGGTAAAGTAGTTTTGAATTTTAGAGCCGCAATTAGCTTCACAGATCTGTCATAAGGCTGATTTACAGAAGCACTGAGAACAGATAGCTCCTATAAGCTCTAATTGGAGCCATGGGTTCTTAGTCTGAAAAGTCAGTCCCTCAGCTGAATATCTAAAAGGTAAAGATCCAAATTATAGTATTAACATAATGTTGTGGAGAATGTCTTAATCAAGTAATAGGGAGAAGCAAAAATGCGTCCTCACACAAGGCAAAAACTAAAAGCTATGTATTGCACTTCTTATGAAGATGTAAAAGGGCCCCCCTGCTGCTTTTACCTCTCAAAACTATTTCAAATTAAGCTTAAAATAGAACAGAAATGAACTAAAATTAAAAAGCAACCAAAAGGTTTGAATCCCCTTGTTCACTCGGTTATTGCTTTCATAAATCAAAACTAGACAGCATATGAAATGGCTGTACTCATATTGTTGTTTATTTGCCGCGCAGTTACGGGCCAAGGCAAAGCAAAACAAGATGATCATTGTTTCAACCAGACCTAGAGTCTTTAGCCCATCCCCTGCTGTCTGTTCTGGCTTTCTGGTCAGACTAGCAAAAGCAAGAATTAACGTGTTGTTTGGCTGCTGCTTTATTTTCTCTCACTCTCAGATCCCTGGTTGACTTGACTGTGATTTAAAGGAATTCAGTTTTGTCGTGGCAGTTTGGGAGAAAGTCACATAACAAATTCCAATCTTGCCAAAAACGGTAAATGCCATGGAAATCACAGCTGTTTGAAGAGCAAAAACTTGCAGGTATTTATGGAAGGTAGTGTAATTTTAAGCATTTTAAGAACAAGAAACCCCAGAAACTAAAAACAAGACTATCAAAAGGCAGTGTTATGTCTTCTAGGACCTTTTTATTACTTCTACATAATGGTTGCTTGACACTTAGACCTGAAATGAAGGATGGCATGGGCAAGTTAAACATGCAGGCAGATAAGATGAATTGCCCTGTCAGAGTGTTTCTCCTCATCATCCCCAAACAGCTCTGCAATTAGGAAAAAAAAAAAAAAACCAAACAAAAAACTCTCCACTGTTTACTTTTGTGTATATAAAAAAGGAAAGACCTTCTGACGACACCATGAAAAACTTTAGTTTTTGTTATGGCTCCAACCTTCCGCCTGTCCTCTCTCATGGGCCCTCAAAGTTTACTGAGCTCTCAGCACAAGATCAAGACCCCTCATGAGCTGTTCTTTTCAATTGCTAGCATTAGTACTTTTCCCCTTCTCTGTATTTGGGTCTCAGGAACATATGGCTGGTTTTGCTTGGCCATCATGAATGATAGTCCCATATTGTCTTAGCTGTCAACTTGCACAGAAAAATTCTCAAGTGTCAAATTGTGTTTACTAATATAAATAAACAAATTGAAGAATACAGACTCCTCCCCATGCCTTGGCAACCCTCCTAAAGAAACAGCTTTGTTTATAATCTCTGCCTCAGTTGCTCTCCTTTCATGCTTGCTTTGATTCATTTTGTTGAAGTTGTATACCCAAAGCAAATATTAAAAATTATGGGGAAAAAATAGTCAACAACAAAAATTGCTCAGAGGGTGCAATCACTGTGTGATTTCAGTTTTAAGGAAAACTATAATTTTCATGATCAGCCATCTTCAAGCAATGAAGGATGTATTGAAAAATTTAGAGAGGCAGGGGACAGTGTAGTTATTTACTTATTTTTAAAGTGCTGAGTTAGAAAGGCATTTCAAGGGTATGTTCTTCACCTTTAACATATGGTAAATAATGCCACTAACTTGAATGGATTCATTGTGGATTTTTAGGTAGTTTAAGTGAAAACACATTTTTCCTTTAATATTAAAACATGCTCATTAAAGTTGCTTTTTACTGTGTTTATACCTCTCCCTTTAGCATTGCCACACTGTGGTGTGTCTTTTTTTCACTCAAATAGTCAAAGAGCTATGAAAGGGCAGAAAGCAATTTTACTGTTCAAAACTCCATTAGGCCTGAAAAAGAAAAATAAACAAACCTAAAGACAAACCCGTTCCCTCTGCATTCAATCACCATGATGAGAGAAAATGCACATTTTTGTAATCAAAGCTGTATGAAGCCTTCAAGTTTCTGTGACATGTGGATGGCAACAGATTAGTGGGTCAGTTCACATGATCTGAGCTGATACTGCATACAAACATGTTTCTCTAAATATTTCCACCACTTGTCAGTTTTCAGTGGGTACCTGCCTATTTTCACTTAGTTGTAATTAATGTAGCAAAGGTGCAAAACTTCCATCCTCGGGAGTTTGCAGTGGGAGCAGACATCCTCTTCTGGATCTAGACACACAAGTATCTAGAGTTTGTGGGCTTGCTCAGATCATCCGTGGAAGCTGTGGGAGCTAAACCCACAGCTTAATTTTGTCTGAAAACAGATTAAGGAAAGTTAAAACCAACTGCTCTGACAGCAAAACTATGGGGGCAATAACTCTGGCAGGTTTAAAGAGTAACTGGGGAGAAGAAATCTCATTCCCTTGCATGGCTGGACCTGGAGCAGGATGTCTGCCAACAAACAGAATGACTCCGGACAAGAGGAGCAGCTCCACAGTGTTGGGAGCAGTAGCTTTGCAGAGCTGACCCGCTGTCCTCAGATGGACAGACTTGAAGCAGAATAGGCTTGTTCATTCCTGGTCTGAGACAATACCCATTCAAATGTAGGGAAATATTCCCACTAACACAGTCATGCTGAGCAGCCTTTGGCTACTTCTCTAAGACTGTTGACAAGGGCCAGTAGTTACTGTGGAATATGTGGTTCAAGATGAAATCCTTTCAGTGATTTTGCTAGGGAGAGAGGCAGAGAACAGGGTTCAGCTGGTGCTGGAAACAGCTTTGAGCCCTGCCAGTTGGGATGAGGAGTTTCTCTTTGCTCCTGGGGGAGCAAAGCCCCCGGGTGTTGTGCAGCAGCTGTGGTCCCCGTGCTCCCTCCGGGGGTTGGAAAGTCGGCTCATAACCACTAACACCTGACATGCGTGAGATTTAATTCCTGACTTGGAGGTGAAACACAGCACAATTACTGAATCTGTTTCAAATTAAAACCCAGCTTGGGCACAGTCTGCAAACTACAGCCCTCCTTGCTCAGCATTTGTCCACGGCAGACAGAAAGGCTTAAATAAAGTTTATATATTGAAGCCAACCTGACAGCAGCTGGGAAAATGCTGGAGTAGGACAGAGTGGAGCCCAGCTCTTGCCTCCTCCCAAAGGAAGCAAGGCAGGAGTCAGATAGAGACTTTGCTGGGGGAAGCATCCTTCCCACCCTGTCCTTTCATGGGGCAGCATATGGAGTCCCCCATCAGGGAGGAAGGTGTGCAGGGGTGCCCACACCACCGCAGGACAGAGCCTGCTGCTCCTGCAATGCCAGCACAGGCTCAGCCACAGGGCAGGCCGGGGGCTGGCCCTGCTGGCCACCAGCAAGGCTGGGCAGCATGGAGGAAGCAACCTTCCCACCTCTTCCTCTCCACCGGGACACTGTGCTTTGTGTCTTGGGGGCAGGTCAAGCACTGCTGTGGGGCAAGCATCGGGGCCTCTGGGCTGTGGCAGAGCCTGGCTGGACCTGCCGGCAGGGAGATGAGGTCAAGCAGTGCTGGTGCATGGGCAGCTCTATCTAAGTGCAATCCCTGAATCCCGTGCAGCATTCACAAATCCAGCTAGAAGCTGAGGCATGGTGCAGGCACTGCAGGGTGTTTATTCCCCAGCACCTCCCTGCTGGTTACTGACATGTATCATTTTGGAGAGGTAACCCAGCATCTTGCTCCTCCTTGATGGAGAGGCACAGAGGCACAGCTGTGCTTGAGGAGTGGAGGCCCCTCTGCTATTGATTCCTGCCCATTCAGCCCTGCTGTGGTATATAAAGTAGGTTTAGTGTGAGCTGTTTGCACCAGGGTTAGATTTATTCTCGGTGAGCGTGGCTGTGCCTGACATTAGGAACGCAAGTTGCACAGAATCTCATTTTTAACATCCGCTGTAATGTGCTTTGTAGTAAAGTGTTCAACAAAGGAAAGGAGGATTTTTGGGAACAAACAAAAAGTTAAGCCAACATGTTACAGCAGTTTCTAATGTAGGATACCTGCAAAACCAGAGCTCACCATATGCTAAAAGTATCGTATATTTCTTGTACCTGTGGGAAAGATTTTTCTCTTATATCTGAAATGGACTGTATTACAAACAGCTTGTTAAATGTGTGACAGATCAGCTTGAAACGATGGTCCTTGTACTCTACAGGCCTGCACATTTGCTAATAAACTGACTACATATACAAACAGTCTGTTCCTGGGTTTAAGCTCCTATTACACTGGTTCATGTTTCAACATGCAGCCACTCTGTAGTTTGTGTTTTCAGCAGAACGAGTAAGTGGATGCATATGCATTGCAATTCCAGACATCATTCCATACCAGATGTGGTGCCTTTATTTTTAGTACTGCAGGAGTGTCTGCTGACCCTTTCTCACCCCATGTCTAATGAAAGATTGACTGCTCTGGGTTTTCTTATGTTGAATTATATATTAGAGGACAGTGGATTTAAAAATTAATTCAAGATTAATTTAGGGACGACTGCACATGGAATTATTTGGCCAACAGATGAAAAATGAAAATTTCACTACAAAGAAAAAAAATTGTAGAAGTGTCAAATTTTAATCCAATTTTCTATAAAGAATGATCATATTCTGAGACCCTTCTGAAGACTACAATTAATCATTCAGAGTGATACCCCTTTTCCACTTGCTATGCAAGCTCCCTTCTGAGCCAAAGCACCATCCGTGCTCTTCTGAAGTGGGGATTCATGTGCTCAGTCAGTAAAATAAATTAGCACTGTACCAAATGGCTCTGAATTCAGGAAACACAATGGCTGAAGCACACACTTAGGTGAAAGGAGACACAGCTTTTTTTTTCTTTTTTTTTCTTTTTTTTTTTTAATGGACTAAAAGGGAAAAAAATCTAGTCCTACTTCTAGCCAGATTTACAGCTTCTACAAAGGCTTGTAACTTTTTAGGCAAATGAGAAATGAATCAAAAGCCAGAAAATGGTTCTCTTTCATTTGAGGCTCTGTTAAATTTTAATGGAAGTGCCAGATGTAATACAGACACTGCTGCTTCACTACATCAAAAGGAACACACAAAAATTGACTAAATTTTATCTACTAACTTTAACTGTATGGGATTTTTATATTAAATAAAATAAGAAAAGACTATAATGAAAAGCAGGCTAAGCAGGCTAACAAGGTGAATGCTAGGTGCTCAGTTTACTGAGTAAGGATACAAATGTTTCAAAACAGGAATAAATAATTCCTTTTAACTAGTAAATCACATTTGTGAAAACAAGACTGTGTTAACTAAAACTCTCAAATTGTCATTATTCAAAGATATGGTCCCATGTTTATTCTCTTTTAGTCTGAGTATTTTAATATTACATAATTTTTTTTTTGTTTGTTGGAATCCTTTTCTGGATATAAGGTACATGGAGAATGAAAAGAGGAAAACAGAGATAATACACTGTATTCTTCAACTGGCAGAATTATTTCTGGAGCTAATTTTTTTGTATTCTCATACCCACAACTTCATTTGTTTGGATTTTTTATATCAGTTCTTAAAATTTTACAGTGCCTATATTTCAAAGTGGTGACTGAAATGTAGATAATGAAGCCTCATGCAAATGAAACTGTAAACTGAAAAGAATTGTATGAAATTGAATGCACTTTCCATTGTGGAACATAGAAAATTTAAAGACCCTGCTGCAATTTATGAATAGTACTGAGTACATAGTATATGGTAATGACAAATTAACTGGGCAGCAGTGGGTGCAGGATAAAAATTGCATCAAATCAGGGGCTGCAGCCTGCAGGAATAGAACAGCTGATCTGCATAAGCTCTCCCTATCTCCAAGTCCATGTGGCATGTTTCTCTGGTTTGTTACCTTATTAGAGAGGAAAACATTTATAAAGGGACTCCTGGAGGCTGGCTGATTTCTTGCTGAATCAGCCAGCTAGCTATTGAATTGATTTCTACATCTTCCACCTAAGGAAAGCTAGAAAATGTTTTTAATTGAACATTCCCTTAATTCACAGAACATGCTGGTGCAGAAAAGGCTGAGAAAGGCAACTAATGAAACAAATGCATCCTCTATATACAGAGCAGTGATGAGACTCTTTTATATATTGGAAATTAATGGTTATTTAATATGTGTTATTTACCAAAAAGCAATGCATAAACCATTAAATGCATGTAACAGAAGCATAGATGAAGTAGCACTTGATTCTGAAAAATAAATGTAATCTAGTGTGGGGGAGGTTTTGAATAAAGATTTGCTTCCAGTGTAGGGTGAATAAGAATAAGGCCCTGTTCTTCCCATGATCAAACACCAGTGACACTGAAAATTGTTTTGACAATAAGATCACTAGTTTTCAAATTAATCTGCTGAAGCTCAAATACATTTTGTTGTGCTAGCAGGAGAAAGGTAATTTTGCTAACTCTGTTTTAGCAGATCTCTTTTCTGTCAAAATCTTATAACTTAAAAATGCTTCTTAGAGTATTTAAGAAAAAAAAAACTCAAAAAATATTTTCTTGTGTGGTGCAAGATGTATAGGTCTATTATTTATAGCTTTATGATAATTCTGTAGAAATCTGAAGTTTCCCCTATATATCCAAAGCAGTTTCTACTGGGAGGTCTGGCCTCCCATACTGTCCTAGTCCAAAATTAACACAGATTTTGAGGAGTGATACAGGTTGGATTTATTGCTACCAAAATTACCATCTACCATTTTTTGGATGTCTAGTATTTTTGGATTAAAACAGTCAAATATACGGACCTCTGCAGAGTACTTGAGAGGAAAAAAGGGGAAAAATGGGGGGAAAAAAGGGAAAAAAAAGGGGTAGTCAATCCTAAAATATTAACATTTAACACATCTTAAATGCTTTAAGATGTAACATAATCCTCTAACACCAGCTCAAGGCGAGCAGGTCCAAAGTTTTATTCCAGCCCCTGCTACCAGTCCACTGTGTAACCTTGGGGAAGTTTGCAGTATGGGGATAATGATTACTGAGCTGTAGCCTCATGGACCTAAGCATTTGTATTTTCCTGCTTTTGCAGTTTTTATCCCAATTTGTAAGTTTACAAGGCAAGGACAGTACCTGACTTCATAAGCAAGTGTTTTGGGAGGGATATAAATCTCCAAGCTTTGGGGCATAAGCCAGCCTGTAATGCTAAACAAGGGAAACTTAGCTTGCAGGCAGATTATCTCCAAACTGCCAGATGTAGCATTTCTTTGTCTGAAGCAGCTGGTACTGACCACTCTTGGAGATAGGGTACTAGGAGAGATGGATCACTGCTTTGATCCAGTATGGCAATTCCCAGGCTCTTTGACAGTGCCAATAATATTACTGGCATTCAATAACAATAATAAGATTACTGGTAGGAATCTAACTAATGAGATCAAATAAAGAATCAAAATTTGGTGAGTTGGGGAAGGTTCCTCATATATCCAGATGTCCAAAACATATTGAATGGAAGGAAGCTTTTTTCCCCATGGGAATTTTAAACACAGATTTTCAAGTTTCCACTTTTGGATCATCCTAAAGTAATATTAGTGGTTACATAAAAAGAAACTTGAGAAGGAGTGAGATATACAATTAATGGGTATGGAAGAAAAGTGGGAGGAAGGAGTAGAAAGTTTGTAAAATTTTGCAGGGAATAAGTGTGCAGGTTGGAAAGTGACAAATAACACTGAATTACACAAGTAACCACGAATGGAGAGGCAGGAAATAGAGGAAGTCTTGTTGCACTGTCCTCAGAGTACATTATAGTGTGTTTTCAAACAACAGAGTCTGGGAATCAAAATTATGCCAGCAGTTAGCAGCCAACATCCAAAGCTGCAAAGCACTGAGTTCCCTCTGACGGAGGTGGACATTTGGAGACTGTGAGCACTAGGAGGATTTGAGCTTTGATTAGGGGCAGTGGCTTTTGCTTTGCTTCACTTTGCTGGTAAATTCTTTTGTAGGAAAGGATAGGGAGCTGTGACTCTGCTGGAGCTGCGTTAGTCCGTAGGTTAGAGTACTGCGATCCCAGATGGTTGAAGCAACGCCAGCTGGTAGCACTTGGACAAAGAGTTCAGTCTGATGAAACACAGCCTGACAGCTGGTATCAGATGCTGGAGAACTGTAAGTTTCAGTGAACGTGTTGCTATTGGAGTCATGACAGAAATTTCAAGGGAGAAAAAAAATTAAATTTGGGAGACATTAGTAGAGGATCTCATCTGCATTGAAAGAAGAGCTCAGCCGTGCTTTGCTGATGTTGCCAGCCGAGGACTTGGCCTGAAGATTCTAAGGGCTTGTTTACACTACAAAATAGCAGGAACTTAGTACAATTTCTTGTTCAGAGGAACCACTGACACGTTCCAAAAACAAGCTTATACTTGAGGCCATTAGCTCATTTGCTAAATGCTGGATCCAGTTATATTGCAGTATTTTGTACTTTCAGTTGTAGTGCTAAAGGGACAAAAAGCCAGGATTCAAACTTTATGAAGATTATAAATTAAAAGACAACATTTTTGACTGCACTTCAAGATTGACCAGAAGAGCAAGGAGACATATAAAGGGAGTGCTCTGCATGGGGATATAGCTGCATTTTGTGACATTTGGGCTTCCAGCAGACACAGAGTTTAATAAACTATGTCATGGGTAATGAAACTGAGATGTTTTTGAGACAAGACACCACTTTGAAAGAAAAGTCTCTTGGCTTGGCACAGGTGGAAAGACAGCCAACCTCACATTTGATGGACATTGTGCCCTGACTATCAGCACTTTGGGAAGAATCCAAGGTACACTTCCCATACTTTCTTTGATCATCTGTGTCAGTAGTTTCTGAGTACTTCACTTAGAGGTCCCCACCCCCATGCCAATATTTCTGATTTTTGACATATCATCCAAGACTCTCTGTCTTTCCTAAGCAGCCTGTTGCATATTTAAGCATATTAACACCTGTGGGGCTGGAATTAGTCTGAAATTATTTTTACAGTCTAAATGCTAGGCATCAAATCTAAGCATCTGGACTTTCTCAATAGCTAATTGAGAGAATAAAACGTGATTGAAATAGGTGGCATGAATTGTCATTTACAGATGCCTATTGCCCTCCTTTGGGTATAGAAAGAATATAATGGCCTTCTCAGTGCAGATGTTGTTAGTGTTTGTTTAGTTAAAGTCTGGGTGGGTCAGTCCCACTGTGTTTGATATTTTAAGGCATATCCCTCTTGGCATGATTTGTTATGTAGGTTAGGTGTGTCCCCATTCATCACATCATTGTGGTGACTCCTGTTTGCCAATAGCTAAGTCTTTCCTTTCATTGTGGGAAAACCAGCATTTTACTTGGGGCTGAGACTCTTGTGGCAGCACTGTGCCCTGAGATATCTATGCCCTTTTGTGCATTTATCTCTAAATACCAAACAAACAAGATCTGGGAAGACTTAGAGCAATTCAAAAGACTGGATACGAAAGGAAGCATAAAAATGTGTGTCCAGGCTGATGCACCAGGCACATGCCTGCCACATACGATGATCTGACATAATAAACTCAGTTAGAAAACCACTTAAAAAATGGAGTATGAGTTAACCTTGGCAAAAGGCCATCCAGCCCATCCAGCCACCCAGTCACTCCCTCTCTGCAACAGGACAAGAGGAGAAAACAGGATGAGAAAACCCCTCCATTAAGAAAAAGAAAAAGGCATTACTTAACAATTGCCATCATGGGTAAAACAGACTCAATAGAGGGAAAAACAACTTAATTTATTGCCAGTTAATATAGATTTGAGTAATAAGAAACAAGGGAAAGCATTAACCAACACCTTTCCTCTTCATTTTCTTAGGTTTAAGTCCAGACCTCTCTCACTTTCCCAAAGGCACAGGGTCAGTGGAGGAGATTACAGCCCGGACAGAGCTGTTCCTCTCTGCAGCTCCTTCACATTCCTACCTTTCCTGTGCAGGTTCCTAGTGGGCTGCAGTCCTTCAGGAAAGACCTTCTCCTGTGTGGATTTTCCATGGGCTGCAGCTTCCTTTGAGGCACATCCACCTTCTGAGGCACAAGGTCCTCTGGTCCATAGTGTGGATTTTTGCTCCACCATGGTCTACCAAATGTAGGGAAACATCTGCCATAGAGCTCTTCCACTTCCTAGGCACCAGCAACTGGTACATGAGGTACAAAGACAGATCTTCCATGTACTTACTGTAAAGACACTTCTGTTTACATATTTGGCTTTCAAATTTTCTCTTTCTAAAGGTTCTTTTCTAATTCATTTTTTCTTTCCTTTTTCATCTTTTCCATTTGGCTTCACAAATAAAGGGTGGAAGACAAATGGCACACCACAAAAGGAGAAAAGCAGACAACGTATAAAAATGAAAGCTTTCAAAAGCGAAGCATTTTGTTTTGCAGCTTTGTCTTAAATAAAGTTTAAAAAAATTTTTAAAAAACCAAAAGCCTCAAAGAACTTTTCCTAGAAAATATTCAACATTCAAAAGGGTTTTTTAAAAAATATGTTATGAAAAACCAGCAAACCAGCCTTTCAAAACAAAATAATGAATGATCCAGGGAAACCTTTTATCTCCTCTTTAAGAGTGTCATCAGACCAAAAGGGCAACCTCATTCTTCTTCCAGAGCTCTAAGGACAAGGAAACTTTTATTTTCCTGGATGGCGCCTAAATGTAATGAGATAATATCCAAAAGCCAATCTTAGAAAAGCAACAACAAAATGCTTGCTCTCTATTCTATCTATATTTTGTAATTACTCTGAGTTATTCTAAGTCAATAATCAATGCCATTTATTCCAGTGAGAATTATTTAATGGCTGTGGGAGATCAAGTCATAACTCATTCAATAAGTTGCATGTATTTCCTCTTTCCCTCATCCCTCTCACTGTTTGTCACATACACCCATTGTATAATGTTTTAAATTAAATGGAGAAATCGAGGGCAGGAAGTTTGACTTGTACGTCAGTTTATTAAAATTCTCTTTCTCACTGGTGCTTTTAAATGCTGTTTCAACTGGAACAAAGAAATCTGGCACAATTTTAGTTCACTTAAATAAATGAAATATTTATTACTTTAATTAATCAGTGGTGTTATTTTCCTTATTTTTCACTATTTTATTTTCTCTAGTGAAATATGTTTCTTTTTTTAAAATTAATTTATTATTATATTTTTGTTAATCATTATGTGAAATCCTTGTGTTACACTACGCAATTTTATCAGCATAGAAGCTTTTCTGAAAAAGCAGTAAGAGAAAATGAGATCCTAACACAGCAAATCTGCACTTAGCAGAGCTTTATTTAGTGCGATTAAAAGAGCCATTGTTTTTCTTACCACTGCTTGGTGGTAGGCACCAAGCTGCCACTTGCAGAGGTGCCAACAGCACGCACCATTGAGTACCCTTCCAGCAGATGCCTGATTTACCAGAGCTCAGGACTGAAGGAGGTGAAAATGGAAGCAAAAGCTGAGCAAAATAAGAGAAATCAACACTGACCTTTTGCACTGCTAAAGTCCTTGGAGTAAGAGGTGGGGATGACCCCCCTGATCCACGCATGGAGGGGACAGGTATCGTGGCACTCTGGAAGTGCATTAGAGGAGAAAAGAGCAGACTGCAAGCAGCAGCAGGAAATTCAGTTTCAGGAGATTTATGAGCAGAGGTGTCCAGAAACCCAGTGAGGAGCCTCTTGAACTGCAGAGCTGTGTTAGGAGAAGCTTATTCCCTCCCTCTTCCCCAGCATGGGCACACTGGGCAGGTGCTAGGACATTCTGATGTCTCGCCTTGATTTATTTATTTGATGAAAAATAATGAAAGGGATGATTCTCAAGAGTCCTTGGAGATTCCATTAACTCTGCAAATTGAGCATATTGATAAGTTGGTGATTATTTTGAAATGAACTAGAGAAATTGAAAGGAAAAATGATTGTAGGAAAGGCCTGTTTAATGTGCAGAGATTTTAAAATGTAGGTAATATTTCAAGTGTATCAAAATACAGTAAAAAGACCAGGGGTTAATTATACTGGCATGATAGTTGGAACCACATTATTATAATTCTCTTGGAAAGCACTATGTAGCATATGGAGCGAATGAGGGGCCTATGTGTGCATAATAAGTTCTGTATGGGGATAAGGTGAAGGAGCAAGAGCTCTCTTGTGTGTAAGAGGCACTAAATAAGGGGAAGAAAATGATTTAACTACTTGATGAATCAACTTTGTATGTAGCAACACATTTGCAGTGCCCTATCTCTTAAATAGCAACATACATAAATTCACTCACTGCCGTGATTCATCTTTACTTTACACAGCAAATACTACCCCAAACAGTCTAGAGAGCACATGCTGGAGAATTGGCTGTTCAAAGACATGCTCCTGGGGCATCAGAAACTTTGTATTTTGTGCTGTGCAGAACTGTTAAGTGTTTGCATTACAAGCTTGCTTCCCTGCTACTGATTTTTTTCTTTTGTTATTACTGAATAGATTTTGATGTTTCCAGTTCTCAAGTCACTGGAATTTTTAGTGTGTGCAGGGATCTGACTTGACTCTTAGAGAGTCATCTCAGTAATGGAGACCAAGAGAAGACAAAAGACCTCCTTGAAGTTACTCCTTGCTTTGAAAAGATTCTGCTGGTGGCTTTTAATTGTGGGTATTTGTTCACGTCACTGAAAATTAATTTTAAGCATTTAACAATAATGTGCAAAAAAAATATTAAACCTCAGACTCAGACTAGGGGACTAATTTTTAGGTGACTGAAGATAGGTGCGGTGAATCCAACCCAAAAGATTGATGCTTGTTTAAAAGGAGAAATTACAGTGGACAAAGAATACAGAGAGAATTTGCAGAAAAAACTAACCGAAAAGTGAGTCTTCAGCCTAGTTTCCACTCAGTATAGTCTGTGCTCAACAGAACCTTTAGTTCATGAAAAAAATATTTTCCTAATAAACAGTTAATTACTCAGGAGATAAGAAAAGTAGCCCTGTTCTGTCGGTGGTGCTCTGAACTAGGATCTGGTTCTACTTTTAGGCCAGTGTACCCAAATATTTTTAAATCTTTCAGGGACTCGATCACGTAATCAAATATTCCATGATGTGAGATTCACAAAAAAGTGTGGAATTAAACTAACAGAGGCTACCTGGAATTTTTGCCACCTATGGAGTGACTGGCATTGTTTCTCTTATATTGTTTTAGCAGAATTGTTGCATGCACTAATTAGAATAAGGTGTAGAAAGGCAGTAAATGCAGTGTTCACTAAAAATATTCACTGAGCTTTGCCAAACTAATCTCTCATGCTCAGTTTATAGAATTTATAATACATTTGGGACTATATTTCTTTCCTTTTAATGTCTGCATTAACTTTCACCTCTAATGAATTGAGGATACCAATATTGATACTTTAACTGGTAAAAGTCTTAATTTACAGCATTTCAACTATCAAATAGAAAACAAAAAAGCACCAAATGCTTTTGAAACCAAAATCTGTTACAAAAACTCACTGTGTAGCTTATGCCACTTCTAGGAATCTGCTACAATTGGCTTAATCTTGTACTACCAACAAAAGAAGAAAGAGGACCTGGAGTTGTTTATAAGACTGTACTGTATAAAGGAACCATTTTTAGCAGTTTATCAGAGTTACATTTGGGCACATGCATCCAACTGCCATGAAAAGGCCAAACTATGTGGCACACAACCACTTCAGTAGTAGGATTCCTCATAAAACCAGTCTCATAAAAAAAAAAATCCTTAAACATTTTCTTTAACTGTAAATTAAAAAAAAAAAAAGGTAAACCTTAGTAGAAGAATTTCCAGGCTCAAGAACTTAAATTCTTTCTCCAAAATCAGTCCTGTCTCTCGTTGAGGGAAGAAGGAAGCAGGTGATAAGGCATAGGGAATATATTTTAAACATTTTAAGGCTAATCACTGACCTTAAAGTTGTCCAGGTATAAGCTGTTACAATAATGCAACATTGTTTTGTGTAAATAGGTCGTTACACTTAAGGTTGTAGCTACTGCATCTCATCAGTACTCAAATATGGTGTCCACTGGAAATACTATGGTGAATTCTGCAACAGATGGACAAATAAATTAGAGATTAGAAAATTAACAAGTTAAATAAACTAAACCTGTTTGGCTAGATGAAGAGAAGGATGAAAAGTAACTTGGTCACAGTACGTACACGCTTAGGTTTGGAAGCTGAAAATAATTAAGCAAGGGCATTTCAGCCTTTCTGACAAATGTATATTTATCTAACCTCAACTTTCAGCCAGTGTCTGGAAGCTTTTCCTTATGTAAATCAGAAACTGTCCAGAGATTGGAAGCTGAAGTTAAACAAATTAAATCTCAAAATAAGAAGATATTTCATAACAGTGAAAATTAACTGAAGATCAGAACCTGGTTTTGCTTCATATGAAGATGGTGAATTCGCCATTAGTTTAAATGCAGTTGTAAAACAGGGACACATTAATCCAGCCTCTGAAAGAAAATGTGTAGCCTGTGGGAAATGCTGAAGAGAAAGGACTGATGGGTATTTGCTACAGGCTCTCTAATGGATTCCTTGTTATTGCAAGGATACAAGGCATTAATGGAAACTGAAGTGCTTTCATCTTACTCAAGTTCTCTGGCATGAGTAGATAGGGATAAGAGGATGAAACTCAGTGGCTTCAGAGTATTGAGGTTAGAGTGCACACCCCTGGACTTGCAAGCAGTGAAATGATGGATGTGAGAGATCTGCAGCAGATTTACAAGGAGTCCTTTATGTCTGAGCCTTTGCACACACCACAGGGTACACAGCTCCAGCTGGCCCACCGCTGGCAGTGCTGCTGCACATCACTCGGGCCGTCCAGGTGGAGCTGTATTCTGGGGTGCCTAACTTTGTACCAGGTTTACATGTCATTAAGAGACCTACCACTCTGCTGACAAGCTTCACATGGGTGTTCCAGTCAGAAACACCCTTTGGGATCCAGGAGGCTCATTTTCCTAGAGATGAAAACAAAGATAAAAATTAAAGCAAGGGACTGGGGAGAGGAAGCTGAAGTTTGTTCTGTTTCAACAACTGGAGGCCAAAAGGGAGGCACCCCATTACATACAGTGAGACCACTGCTTAGATAAGCAAAGGAAATGGGGGAAGAAAACAGATGCAAAGTGCCTTTCCCAAGATCACACAGCTGGCCAGCTGGGAGCCCATCCGGCCTATGAATCCTCTAGCATTTCTGGTGCAAGCCATTGAGTTGAAATATACTTATAGTTTTAACTCTTGCAAACAGAAGTAGTCAAGGGGAAAATGTCATCATTTGCATCAGCTAGTTTCCATATCTGCATAAAACAAGTGTTAGAGACCTCAGGAAAGACATCCTGACCATTACAAATTTTCAGTAATGGTACAGTGATGACCTAAATACAGGAAAATAATTGATTGTATTTGTTCATATTAAAATTTTGCCTTCCCTCTCTCTGGTGTCTTTTGTTTGATTCTTAGTGTAAATAATTGGTTGTGTTGTCTACAGCATATACTGTGTTTATTGGGTGGGAGCATAAAACAAGGCTCCAGATGTTTGATCAGGACCTCCTTGTTCTTCTCCTTTCCTTATTAATGAAAACATTGAAAAAAAAGCAATACCAACAAAAGTAGAATCCAACAGAGAGAGTGTGTTCAGTGAACCTCTGTACCCCTCCTGTACACTCCTCCTCTCTACATCCTGCTGTAAGTCACATACAAGAACATTTGTAACACATGCCTCTAGCCAAGGGTAGCGACTGGCAGGAATTCCCAGTGTGCTGCAATGGGCTACAGCTCCCTGGAAAAGCGAGATTTCATCTTCACAGCTATACTGAGCCAAAGATGGAGCTGGAACAAGAAATGCTACCAGCCACTCTGAGCTCCTCTGCTTTGGCATGGTAACACACTAACTCAAGGTATTGTGAAAATATTACTTTTAAGTAAAAAAGCTCGATAATTTGTCTAGAATAATAGGGAACATTACACTGTTTCTTCTCTCATTATTTTCAAAAACCTCATTTTGGAGAACCATAAAGACAACTTAAACTATGTGCATTCTAGTAAACAGTCTTGTCAGGCACTCAAGCCTTAAGGAGAGGCAGTTCCTTGGCTTTCCAAGGTACATTTTAACTCTACTATTCAGCTTCAGCAAGGACCCTCCATAACCACACAAAATCCAGCTATGATTTGATCCATACAACCACCTTTCTCTGGGACAGAAGAGGGAAGTTTAAGGAAGTAAACTTTTCAGCCTGTGTTAACGTATTAATTTCACAGCTTCTCAGCTCCTGTGCTACTATAAATTTACTACCAAATCATGCTTGATGCACCTACAGAAATGAGCCCTGCTTCCTAGAAGCAACAAGAGCAGCTGTAACTCCAGCATGGGAAGGGGACTTCACATTTCTGTGTTGCTGCCTGGTGCTGCCCTGGTCACTCCTACTTGGTTTTGTCCTGGCAAAATGTGCTGGGCTGCACTGTGCTGGGCTGTGTGGGCTTTGGGGAAGCAGGCTGCATTCCCACATGCCCAACCCCTTCCCACCTGCTGCCCACCCACTGCATTGCAGGAGCCTGCAGGAAACTCCAGAAAAGGTATTAATAGGCTATCTCAGAGTAAGGGTCAATGGAGGAGCACACATACTGCTCAAATTAGTGTGCTATATTTGCAGCAAAAATTGCAAGTGGCAGTCACTGGAAGCCTCTTGAAAAGGTATGTGGTATGCCCATGACAAATCATTATTTCTTTCCCTGAAGTAATAAGCATGGACACCCACAGTAATGAGTTATCAGACACTTTAAGCTAGGATTATATCTGTGCCTCTTTTTAAGGATGTGGCATATAACTCTGACTGATCTCAGTAGGAGATTAGATAGAACAAAGCAAAATATTCTAAAAATTCCTAATAAAGTCATCTCTCAGTCATGAATAAGCACATAAGCAGGCCTAAGAGAGCATTTTTTTTCATACACGTGATGAAAATAAATTATGTTAAATGAAACAAGTGGAAATAATGAGAATTCAGCATGGAAGTAATTTCAAACTTTTTTTTCAGATTCTCACAAAAGCAAACCCCTTCTAATTTTATTCGGTTTTACATACCAGTTCTAGAATCTCAATGAACCTTGTGTGCTTAGAATTAGCTAAAGGAGTGCTGTGTCTGCTCTTCTTACCAGTATCCCAACTTGCAGACTTTGCTGGTTCCATGGCACTGTGGTGAAAGTACCATGAACACAGGTATTTGCCTGTGAGGAGATACAACTTGACAGATAAAACATCAGTATTACTCATCAATACTTGTTCAATAATCAGATCTGGAGGATTTGTTTCTTGACACATAAATAAGCTCATAGAGGAAAATGGCCACCTTTGGAGCATGGAGAGAAAATAGATTACTTGAGACAACTTTTGACCATACATAAAGTATAGATAAAGGAGAGTAAATGAAAATTCAGCTAGAATGGTTGATAACTTTCAGTTTGGAAACTCTGAGCTCTTTTTTGTTTTTACAGCTGACACTGGAATGTCAGAAAATAACTTCTCAGTTCTGCAGCATTCTCCATCTGGGCGTCTCAAGCTTTGTCCATTTTATAGAGTAGAAATAAATTGAAATGGTGACATTTCATGGGATGGTAAACTGAGCTCCAGAAACTTAGACAAAGTTTGACTTTTCAGTCTTTGGCAAGATGTGAAAACAGAAGTATAATGTCCTCATATGTAATTTCCTGCTTCTGTAAGCTTGGCCTTTGTCAATATAAACCAAGAGAAATCTAAGCCCAAATTTCCTCCCACCAAAGAATATGCATGAGCTTATCTGAGAGCAAACTATGTTGCTGTTCTTTTTATAAGAAATAGCTCAGGCCACACCTTAATACCAAGGAATGAACATTTGTGGCATTTGAGCAATTGGCTTCCCAGACAACAGTTCTTATGGTGACTGGCAGAGAATGTTGTGTGGGTTTTCTTTCTCTCCTCGTCTTCCCCTACTCTCCACCCCCACTGTTAGTCTTGCTGCTATGTCTTTATCATACTTTGTATGGTGGCATGTCTACTTTGGGAAATGATGATTCCAGTGTGGGTGGATGGAAAAAGATCTGCCAGAGGGTGCAAATTTCAAATTGCTGCCACAGATACACCCTTCTGTGCTGTCTTCTCAAGATACCAGAAAAAGTCTCTAAGGAATGCCTGGGGCTTGACTCTTGGTGTAAAGATAGACATCTACACCATGCATTTTCCTTTCAATATTAAAGAAATAGACAACATAAATAGAGCTAGTGAACTCAAACTGCCTTAATCACTTTCTCATGGAGGTGGCCATTATAAAATCCTTAATGGAAGTAATGCAATGTTTGTACATTTGTTTCATTATTGGGCTTGGAAAATTGTTTAAAATGCTGCTTCCAAGTCAAGGTGACTCAGCATTGATGATTTTTACAATAAAGTGAGAACACATGATTTTAAAATATTGAGAAGTACAATATGTAGAAAATATTCCAAAGTAGGGTGGAACAGGCTTACAACTGTAAATGTTTTGTTATGTGAAATGTTTTGTGATGAGAAATAGAAACTTCAGGGAAGTAGAAAAATTGCCTAAAATAATGTTAGCAATGATACACCATATCTACCTCAGCAAGTAACATGCTTTTCTCAGATGAGAAGAGTGTCTGTCTCTAGCTGGGTAAACTGATTACTCTGGTTTCTGGTTCCCTGCATATCTGTCCTTATTAAAAGGAAGTGCAGAAGTTCAGCTGTGCTGTAGCCTGTGCTGCTGACTCTGTTTCAGGAGCAGAGCTGGAGGGAGATGATATAAGCAGGAAAACAAAGATTTCAGAGACAGAATATTTATAGTAAAGTATTAACTCAAGAAGTCTCTTGCTTAGGAAATATTTTGCTTAGATTAAAAAAAATATTTACATCCCTACTTAAGATTTCTTTTCCCTCAGTGTGGTGTGCACTCTTAAGTGGATGTTTCACTGGAGTTCTGAGGAGCCTACAATGTCTGTGTGGATTTAATATTTTCTACATGAAAACCTTTGGCTGATGTAAATGTAACTCATCTTCCTTGAAGAACGAGACCAATAGGTCTAGTCTGCTTTCCATTAGCTTGCATACATGTGTCTGTTACCTAACACAGTACTTATAAGAAAACTCAGCTAACTCATAGTTTCTGCTCATCAGAGCAAGATGCAAGCACTGAGGGAATAAACTGGTCTGTCTGCTTGTTCTGAGTCCTATTGCACATGCAGGCTGAATCCCTTGGGTGAATCAAACTTCTTTTCTGTGGGTATTAACTTACATTATGCCTTTCTCCCAACAGTCACATTCAATCACTACAAATGCATAATGACTAGAAAACGTAGGACTTGTTAATAACATGGATGCAGTTGCTTTCACAAATTACTGCTTGGAGTAGAGCACAGTGCTCTGCATCAGTGTATTCATTTAATACAGGGAAAGAAAAAAGTGAATGATCTATGTCAAGGATTTAAAAATAACATTATTCTATGAAGAAATCATAGAAATGAGATTCAGCAAAGCTTAGGCAGTAGTACCCTCTTGTTTCTTAGCTGAATTAGTGCTGTATGCTGGTTACTGTGAGAGAGGGAGAAGCTATATTATTTTCTTTCCCAAAGAACCCAGGTTCCTCTGCTATGAGGATGCTTTCCAGACTGTGTTAGACTCCAGGAAGCCTCAAACAAGTTTAAAATCCATAGTCAATAAAAATGGTGCTCCCTTGTCAAAGAAAATAGCCAGCTGCTGATACTATGTTTGGTTTTATGTGAACAATTTATTAGGCAGATGCAAGAAGACCTAATGTGTTACTGATACTTCTTTTTGTTTTACTCCATTGACATATACAGCTATGCATTCTTACACAGTCAAAAAACCCCACACTAACAAGCAAGCAAACAAACAAAACCCCAAAACCAAGAATCCCAAAAATCCCCAAAAACCTAAAAAACTAACCAAGCAACCAATCAACCAAACAAGCAAGCAACCAGCCAAAAAAAACCCCAATTACCAAAACCCAACCAAACAACAACCTAAACCCAAAACCAAACAAACAAACAAATCCACAAAAAGAAACAAACAAATAAAAAAAAACCCCAAAACCAAAACCAAACCCCAAACAAACAAAAAAAAACCAAACCAGCAAAAAAAGCCCCAAAACAAAAAAGAAAAAAACATAAACCTCAAAATAGAAAAGTAGTGTGATGTGACATATGGAGTTATAATCACAACCTTGTTACAGTCTTTACAGGTGCATCTTTGGCTATGGAGCTATGTCCTCTTTTGTACCTATTTGTACAACTGAAGATCGTTCTGCTAATAGACATCCTAGTGGAAGAATCACATTAAACAAAGTCAGACCATTTAGCTCTTACAAACCATTTAGCTCCTCCTATCTTCACTGGAAAAGAGATATTGAAAATTGAGAATTGTCTATGGCTTACATTAGTAAAAAAACATTAAGAATATCACCCTTCTGTCTTTCACAGTCATGAGGGCAAAATTTTGAGGTAGGGTTAAGCCAAATACTGACCAGTGACATTGGCAGTGGAAAGGAAAAGAAAAAAGGACAAGCAGAGAATGAATGAGCTGTGAATGTTTTAAGTGATTATTTATTTGTGCGTTTGCATTGGTTTTGAGGTAAGATCTTATTAACATCAGTACTCTACCAGTAAAGCTCTATATGTATAGAAGGAGTATGTCTGTTCATTACACATATAATTCAATTTGTGTGCCTATGTAATATATTTTTGATAAAGATATACAGAACATGGTATCTCCCCATATGTTGACTCATATATGTTTGTGGGTATGTATATATATATGCATACAACAAGAAAGACAAATATATTTAAGCTGTAAGAATCAGACTTGACAGCATCAGTGATACAACACAGCTCTTTTAAAGTGGTTAGCTCACCACTTATCTGTTACGGCCAGAAACAATATCATTAAGAACATTATTATTGTATTATAATAGCTCTAGGTTTTTCAAGTAGGAAAAAGAAAAAGGAAAAGAAAAGGCAGATGCAAGTGGATGCTGTGTAGGAATGACAAACTGTGTGACATTTTAAAAATATGACAGACTGTACCTGAATTCTCAATGGAACCAGGAAACAAAGCTATTGACTCTTAGTGTCCCAGTACAAACAAGTGCAAAACATTTGTTTTCCAGAAACAGTTTCTGGTCTTTACTGACCAGCGTGCTGCTAAAGTGTCCTGCTTCTCTTGCATGGAGCTACATGAATTGTGAAAGAAACCTGCTGCAGTGTTGCCTCATTCATGTTTAGTAGTTCGCACCCTGAAAGACTTAAATTTGAAGATTTTGGCACTTGTCTAAGCAAACAAGCCCATATATAGTCCATTTAAGCAAAACCTCAGGACCCTGGAATATTCCAGTGGACAATTCCTATGCATTTAGAGACTTTTTGAAGGATTTCAATAGGTGTTTGTATATCTTCTTATTAAAGACATTTAGAAAGCCATTGCCATTGAAACAGATAACCCAAGGTTGATGGAGTTAAAACTACTTTACTTCTTAAAAATATTTGTTACTGACACAAGAAAACACCATTTTTTCGAGAAGTCACCTGAGTTTGGGACCATTAATCTTTACATGCCCCTTAAGTTAGTGAAGTGTCTGCTTATGAGAACTTTAACCCCAGTAAAATGTGAATCAGGGAACAATATTGAAGCACTTTTGCACCCTCATATCCAGAAATTTTTGAATAATTAGATTTTCTCAAAATTTCCTGAGTCTGAAACAAGTACACTACTACAAGATACTGACAAAATTAAAAAGACTATAACAGGATATATCCTTCCAATTATAAACAACTCAGTTATCACAGTTGACAAATTATTGCTTATCCATAGTGTATGAGTCTAGGTGAGCTGCTTGCCTTGTGCCCGCTGCAGTTGTAAAATAAAATCCAATAGCATAAACCTCCTCTTTGGTTTCACTTTGTTTTTTCAAGAAGGTGAAACATGCAGATGAGCCATTATAGCATCTTGGTTGACAAGTGGTAACTAAGTTCTTACAACTGGATTGCTTACGCAATGGTTATGTCTCTAACAAATCCTTTTCTGCTACAAAATTACACATTTTTTTCAGCAAAGAATTATGTTCCTGAAATTTTAATCTTCATCCAGTGAAAAAGAAGGAAGAGCTTTCTACCTATTGATGGAAGCATGATAAGTACTGCTTTTTCTGTTTCACATGAAAGTAGAGCTCCTGAGAATGCTTAAGAAAACAGATTTTTAAAATTTGGTAAAATTTCACAGCCCCAGCCAAGACTTTCCATCATAACATTAGTTACAGCAAACTGCCATCTGAGATGCTCAGGACTCTGGTACATTTTTTTTCTTCACTGAAATCCAGCAGCATGGCTACACATTACACAAGCAAAAGTTAGACACAGCACATTAAGTCCTTCTTGCACTAGGGAGCTACAGACACTGAATTACAGAATCACCTTCTCCACTGAGACACCTTCATTGAAAGCATGGTAGATGTCCTACAAGAATGTCTGTAACTACTAAGTTCTGCCACTACAGATGTGCCTGGATGTCACTGGGCTCTCAGCTGCCCAGAGTTACTGTGATAGCCCTGTTCTGCTTACCTTGTTTGAGTGTGTGGGTCAATTAATACCCTACCCAGTTAACCTCACTGTCCTGCCAGGCTCCTGGTGACTCTGGTCTTCTAGGGAAGTCCCACCCCTAATATTCTTGGACAGGACTCTCTTCTGGAGTAAAAAAATCATTTTTATTCTGCTCTGCATTATGAACTTAACAATTATTCTTGATTAAAGTTACCGTAATAGCAAATTTCTTCATGTAGACCAGATATAAATGGATTTCCTATTTCAGAATTGGAGGTTTGATGGAGGTCACCATCTATAATCTGGAAAATCCTTTGCAATATGAATATAACATGTAGAGAATTAACAGTATAGAGTTGTGTGAAGCATTTGCAATGAAGCTAGACAGTACAGTACAAAATTGACTCTTAGGGGGTTTCACTACAAAATGAGAAAAGTAGAAATGTCTTGCCAAGAGTTTTTTTAGTGTTTGCTGGTGATACAGGTCAACCTTGACACCTTGTGTTTTGCTTTGCAAGTCAAACAGTGCTTGCAAGTTCTTGTGGCTTTTATGCCACATATTGATGTAATATTTTGTTACTACATTTTGCTTTGTATTGCTGAACAGATTTCAGCTAAGGGCTTAGGAAAGAGAGTCAGTTTAAATAGCTTGAAATTGAAGGAAAAATTGTCAAGAGTATCAAAGAAGAAATATCAGAATGTTTCTCATAAAAAGACCAAAACCAAGTATTTTATCAAAGACAGCAAATGGGATAGCCCAGGTGTCTATTAGTCTCTTTTCTGGTATCAGTGAGAGGAGAAAAATAGAAAGGGTTGTATAGAATTTAATTGAAAAATAATCAAAGGATCAGAATATATTTAATGCCAGACAACAGGATCTAATAGAAAATAGGTCTTGTCATAAAAACCTGAATTCATTTTTTGATGAGAGTTAAAGTTTGATTGACAAAGAACCTATGTAGATGCAACATTCTTAGAGTTATGCCAGGATTTTACTTCCTGGGGTAGAAGGAATAAAGCATTGAATTATGTCAAGAAAGCACATGGAAATGAATTCATAATTGTGGACACTCAATTTAAATTGGACACCAACAAATTGACATTTGATCTGGACAGGCTGGACCAATGGGCTGAGACCATCTGTGTGAGGTTCAATAAGGCCAAGTGCTGGCTCCTGCCCTTGGGTCACAGCAACTCCAGACAGTGCTCCAGGCTGGGAGCAGAATGGCTGGAAAGCTGCTCCATGGAAAAAGACCCAGAGGTGCTGCTCAACAGTCAGTTCATTATGAGCCAGTGTGTGCCCAATAACGCCAATGGCATCCTGGGCTCTATCGAAACTACTGTGGCCAGCAGGACCAGGGCAGGGACTGTCCCCCTGTACTCTGCACTGGTGAGGCCACCTCGAATCCTGTGCCCAGTTCTGGCCCTTCACTACAAGAAAGACATTGAGGGGCTGGAGCATGTCCAGAGAAGGACAACAGAGCTGGTGAAGGGTCTGGAGCACAAGTCCTGTGAAGAGTGGCTGATGGAGTTGAGAGTGTTTAGTTTAGAGAAAAGAAGGCTTGGGGGTGGCCTTATTGCTCTCTACAATTACCTGAAAGGAGGTTGTACCCAGATGGGTGCAGGTTGGTCTCTTCTCCCAGTCAACCAGCAGCATGACAAGAGGAAATGGCCTCAAGTTGTGCCAGGGGAAGTTCGTGTTGGACATCGGGAAGAATTTCTTCACTGAAAGAGTAGTTAAGCATTGGAACAGGCTGCCCAGCGTGGTGGTGGAGTCACCATCCCTGAAAATGAAGAAACAACTGCACATGACACTTAGATCTGTGGTTTAGTTGACAAGCTATTGTTTGTTCAAAGGAAAAGATAATCTTGGATTTTATAATCTTGGAGGACTTTCCCAACCTTAATGATACAATGATTCTATTTTATAGCATTTGAAAAAGTAGCTCTCTATGGCGACCCATCATCAAAGAGAGAGCTAACTGGAAGGGTTCCACCAGAATCAGTTCTATAGAATTGGTTCTATAGACTAACTTTGCCAGTGATTCTAAATATACAGATACTAGTGCTAAAGTTTTCCACAAAGATTAGTGGAATAATAAATAGCAATTAGAACAAGGAATTCAAATGGAGACATCTGCTCTGCAAGAACCATGGTTCTGACTGGCATATTGAAAGCAAGCCTCAGAGTGGGTTGATTTTATTGTAAATGAATTTTCATGGGAAGAAGATGATAAATCCTGAAAGACAGTTTAACTGGGGAAAAAATCAATGATAGAGCATTTAAAGTCAAGCAAATTTGCATTAGAAAAATTAGACAAAAAAAATTGATTATTTGGATAGTCCTGTTCCTTTTGCTTATATGTATATGTAAGAAGACCAAAGAGAATGATTCCTCATGCAGCATTCATGGCAGCTCCATGAGCTCCTTAATTTGGTAGACTGTCTTAATTATAAGTCTTCAGGAAATGAATTATGTCTGAAGCTTTTTCAGCACTTTACTCAATTTTTACATTCAGCATAGTCAATGTCCTTTAAGCCTTTTAGTCACAAACAGTTGTTTACAGCCAGCTATGCCACCCTTTCGCCTGTTCTTACTTGTCTTAGCCTGTTACAGAAGGATGCAGAATCTTTAAGAAATATTGATAAAAACCATGGTTTAAAATGCTTTTGAAGCATTGTTGAGCCATTTTTTCCTTACATCGATATAACTGTTTTCCTTCTACTATAATCAGTGGTGAAAACTTGTTAAAATAACATTTTAAAGGATGGGCTTTAAAATTCTTGAAAGCTAGAAAAGGACTTTGACACAGCACCTGTAGCAGTTAAGGTAATTTTTCTTTATTAATTTTTAAACAAGAGATTATTTCCTTCTGGGATACATGAGGACGCTGTCTTCAAGACCTTGAAAAAAATTGAGTGTTGGGTCTCATTAGTACTGTCAGGCAGCAGGATAACGATTTGAGAAATAGCTCATGAATGAGAATATTTTTAAAGTAATTCCTTTGTTTTATATTTTAAAGGTTACTCTGAACAAAGAGAATGTGCAAACTCTTGTCTTTCACAAAATGTATCAATATTAGAATAGGACAGTGCTTTGCAAATGAAACTAGAATAATTGTTCTGCCAGACCATGAGGCTGTACTAGAGACCTGGTCTCAGCTCAACTTTTATTGAATCTTGATTTTTTAGCTGGAAGGAGACCTCCAAATCCAATACTGATTGCAGTCCAATAACCTTTGGACCCCCAAAGTCTCTTCAGGTCAGCAACACAGTATATTACTGTAGTAAAATAAAAAAGTCAGCACAAAGAGGAAGTGTTCTCTCTTGTCAGTCACTGATGCTCTGCTTGGTTGTGTCTTCAGAGAGTGGGGAAATGAGCCCCTTCATTTTAGCATAACTAGTTCAGATACGTCATGATAAAAACATGGACAAATTTGCTCTTTTGAAACACAATGCAAATTTTTATTTTATATTTCGTCTCTATCAACTATAAAGAAAAAAAAGCACCAATACCTGAACTGAACAAAAGGCGAACTACGTAAGGAGAGCCAATATGTTAAAAAGCAACTAGTTATTTTTCCAGACTAACATAATATCCCTTAAAGCAGCCTAATCTACAAATACATGTTGCCCAGTTTGGTCTGAAACTCAGGAGTCTTGACAGTCTGTTCTCTGTAGGCTCAAAAATGGAGGCAACCAGAATTCCTAGGCATCTCAAAAATGTAGGTTAAGAGGTATCATATGAAGTTGAAGATTCATTCTCAATTCTTGATAATAATAATTATTATTAATCGGGATGATGAAATCATGGAAATATCTATCTCATACCATTTGTTTAACAAGGCAGTTTAGGAAGGCTGCCGTCTGTTAGTATGTACTACAGTGATTAGAGACAGGCAAAACTGAAGTCCTCCCTTTCAGCAGTTTGCAG
>VYZP01046787.1:50976-72611 GCA_013400635.1 Hypocryptadius cinnamomeus | reverse complement strand
CCTTCCAACCCAAACCATTCTATGATTTTAACATTAGTACTGGAAGATTGGAAATTACAGTTAATATTTCTGTTTATAACAGGATCTCCTTGGCTTCACAAAGAAGGTAGATACCATTACCTTCACCTTGTCTTTTGAAAATTAGAGATGAATGGCAACCCATGCTGCTCAAGGTCATGCAGAACAAGTCTATGACAGCCAGATCCACATCCTGCTGTTTTAATTTCTAGTTCCCTTTAAATAGTTCTCAAACCTATTATAATTCTCATTCATTATAATTAATATAATAAGTCATATATAATTAATGCCTAATATGCTGTTGCAGTTTGTGAATACCAAATAAACTGGGGCTGGCTGCACAGTCTGTGTTCAAATTACTCTATTTAGAACAGTGCTAGCAGCACCAAAGCCTACAGCAGCAGCTTCACAGCTATGTGAATACACATTGTGCAGTTCCATCTATGAAAAGGAAGATGAGACTGCACTCTACATTACCTGATTTTAAAACCCACGCTGATAAAAGTAGCACCAGATCCATGTGCTGACCAGAAAATCACTAGAATAACCAATCAGGTAGCACAAAGCTGCACTTCCTGCTATGTTTTGAGAAAGGATGTTAGAGGAGTGTATCTGCCTGCACACTGTAGCTCACAATGCTCACCTTGACAAGGATTTCTGGCCTCAAATGCTTCAGGAAGCATTGATTTCAATTCCCAACACTCTCAATGATAATCGCTGCAAATCATTGCTTGTAGAGGCAGATGACAACCATCCTGGTGTAATTTGGAAATTGGTAGGATAAATTGTTCTGTGATTTTTACAACTTTGCATTAAAGCAGGACATTGACAGCACCTCTAAAAAGCACAGGAATGCAGACCTAGAAGGCTGACAGAAAATCACCATCAGCAGAGAGGGAGAGACTACTTTGACTTGTCACAAAATAAACAGCCATTCACCATTCCAGCTTTGCAGCATGTCTTCATATATTAAAACAAGCCTGCAAACCATGACTGATATAATTTCAAGTCATTAATTAGTTGCTGCTCAATCCTTTATGGATGCTGTAGCAAAGCCCTCTGAGCTCCACTGAGATCAAAAGCCTGCTTGTGCACAGGGCTGCCCTCCCCCTGGGCAGGCAGGCCTCCTGAAAGAAAATGATTAAGTGACAAATTATTCTTTGAAGGTACAAATGCTGTGTCTGCTGGGTTGCTTTGGTTGGATCCAATCCTTTCACCCTTCCACTAGAGGTCCCAGTGAAACTGCTGGGTTGGGCTTCTGCCTTTCAGCCTAGGCAACAGGGTGGAGCTATGAATTTGTTTCCATGGCCAAACGTGCCGGCAGCTACTTGGGTGCTGTTCTCGGCACAGGTTGTGGCTGAGGAAGGCAGAAATGGGGTGCAAAGCTTAATCATAAAATAGTTTGGGTTGGAAGGGACCTGTAAAGCTCATCTAGACCAATTCTCCCACAAAGAGCAGGGACACCTTCGACTAGATCAGGTAACTCAGCCCCCCATTCAACCTGACAATCGGTGTTTTCAGCAATGGGGCATCCACCACCCCTGTAATCAGGGATACTTGGCTGAGTGAGGAAAACAGTATCTAAATAGCACATGCAGCTTGTGACCTTGAACTGGCTTCTGGGCACATTTGTGGCTTTGGTACAAAGAGAAATATTGTGAAGACTGAAACCCATTCCTAATTTCTACTTGGTTTTATATTTTGTTGCAGATACCTGCATATTTTTGCCTCGCCTCTAACCATATATAGGGATCATAATAACTATATCTCATCCAAATACCACAACTCTTGATTAGGCTGCTCAAGATGTCTTATTTAATTTTCCCACTGTCCTTAAACTGACCAACCTTTGTCTCATTGTCACCTACCTCATTGTCTGTTCTCAATTAAAGAGTAACAAGCCTGAGATAATGTTATTTGGAACTGTTTATTAGTTACTGTGGAGTGACTCAAATGTGCCATGCTCAGTGACAGCATAAAGCAACTGTTCGGTGCTATTTAAAAACTTGCAAGCCTTTTTCAGGCAAAAATGTCAATCTTAACACAGCTACTAATCAGGTTGGTAGAAGAATAATTAGGGCACAGCTGAGGTTACACATTAAATCAAAGTTATGACTAGAATCCGGAAGACATAATCCTAAAAAAATCTATAACAATCTTAAAAAAAAACCCTTTACACTTGGAGGAAGCAACAGCATTTGGTTATTTCCTTCATAATTGTCTTGCAGTTTCTGTATATCTTTGCTGACAAAGCCATGTCACCTCTGAAGAACACTCTTTCTTTAGCAGGATGAGAAAACACAGAAGTAGGACACATTTGAACTTAGATTTCCAAGTTCAGCCACTCCTCTTGCTATTTTCAGCCCCGTAAGCCTTTTCCTTGCTGTCATGTGGGGATGCCTGCTCATGATTACAGGGACAGTATTTGGTCTGCTTGGAGACAGACTTGCCTGTTGTGCCTCCATGCTAAAATGAAAGGCTGAATTCCCCTTTGATGCTAAACAGCTTTATATTTTTTTTTCCTCGGAGTGTTATTTTTTTTCCATCTGACTTCAAGTTGTGAACATTAATAGTGTCAACACTTGCATTCTTCTCTCAGGTAGAATGTAAACAGCAGGGTGATGCTGTTTTGGCCAGGAAATGGGGCCAAGCTTTTCCACATCTGCCAATCTTCACAATAAAAAGGTTATGTGAATGTATAAGTAAATTGTCCTTTCCATTAACACAGCCCTACTCTCCATCTGGAAATATTCATGCTTCTGAAAAAACATGAGATGATATCTTAGAAAAGCTGAAATGACCCAATTTGTAACTTCTTTCCTGAGCATCAATCATTTCCTATCATGACAGGAACAAGGGATGGTGCATTAGCAAGCTGGAATCATTGAATCTAATACACTGTGAAGATATTATCAGACAAGTTTCTTTGTTTTTTTTTTTGACAGTACATCTTCCATCAGTTTATAGCAAATGAAATCCACATGAACAATTCACTCATTCTCTGTATGTTACATCCTTGCATCATAATGCCATACAAATATGGACCTCCATGCTGTGTGAAATAGACATTTCATTGCTTTGCATTTTCCCCTTTTTTTGAGAAATTCACATAATGAGGTGTGCTTCTGGTCTGTAATTCTGATACATTGATAGGTCAGTCACGCAGGACAGACTGAACTGACTTTCCAAGGGCAGCACATCGTTCACAGAAAATTAGTGAATCTTTAACAGCAAAAGAATTCATGAAGAAACACAGGCACAACGCAGTTCATATTTTGCAATAAAATATGTTAACAATGCCTGTTTAGCTTCCTTCTCCTGTGACCCTTTATGTCAGTGAGTAATTCACTTGAGCAATATAAAGATATCAGTACAAAATGCAAGCACAGTAACACTCATAGGCACAGATAAAAGCAAGAGATGCAGCATGCTAGCAGGGTACTAATTCATTCAGCTCTGCTATCTCAGGTAATCCCAAGCCAATTCCAAACCTGCTTCCCTTTTATCTGTTATGTGTGCTAACTTCTCAGGGGCCTGTAGCCTGCGGCGGCTGGCTGCCAGCTGAAATTCCAAACAGTGAAGGATGCCTCCGGGATCCAAGGTGCCACCACCAGCAACTGTGTCTGCTTTGACAGTGCCAAGTGCCTCCTGCAAACTGACATCAGGAACCTGGGCAGGTGGGTTTTGTTTCCCAGGGAAAAGGGCCAGAATATGTGGCCAGGGGCCTGTAGCCTGGGGTGGATGGCTGCCAGCTGAAATTCCAAACGGTGAAGGATGCCTCCGGGACCCAAGGTGCCACCACCGGAAGCTGTGGCTGCTTTGACAGTGCCAAGTGCCACCTGCAAACTGACATCAGGAACCTGGGCAGGTATTGTCATCTTAATGTAAAGGTTCTCATACCTTCTTTGTGGTTTCTTAGGAGCAGCTCCTTGCAGTACTGACTCCTTCTTCTCAGCTCAGCCCACAAAGCTCTATGTGATCTCTTCACCCAGCCAATGTGATCTCCACAACCAACTACCCCACTCTTCTTCTATAGTACTGGTCCTCATTGGACACAGCTGTGGCTTGTTATGAACATCTGCTTGTTTCTAATTTTGGTAATTAGGTACAGCTCAACTCCTCAGGGGTGAGATGACCTTTTACACTATCTTGGTCTTTTTACATTCTATTCCTCCACAATTCCCCCTTTTCTTTTAATTACAAAGTTGCAGCATCTGCTTTTCACAGTCTAGAACATGAACTTAAACTAATGTTTTGTTTACTATCCTTTGCAGAGCCCTTGCAAAAGATAGTAAACCCAGTACAATCATTTTGTGTAATGTCCATTTAACTCCAGAGTGTGTCCGTGCACTGACCCTGATTCATTATCCAAACTTATGTTACATATCATTAGAAACTTATACTTCTAGAATATTCACCCAAGCTTACATTACATATTATCAGAGACCTTTACAGAAACCCTTATACTTCTAGAATATTGACAATATCAATAGCTGTACAACTTTATAAGGCAACTCACAAGAATAAGTTAAAGGCTATATATTAAGATAGCAACAAATCAACAACCACATAACTTCATCAACAGCCATAGAACCTTGAACAACATTGATCTAGTATCTATCAAATGTACTTATTCTTATGGAATATAAACTTTTACACTTATGTCTAATCAAAAATTCATAGTTGCAATTCACAAACAAGATGCACTTTTCATTAACAAACAAATACACCATACTAAATAATAGAACTACTCTTTCCCCAGCCCCTACTGCTGCTTTATCTGCCTCCCTATTGTGTCTTATTAATCTCCAGCACATTACTTTTCATTGACTTGATAAAAGTTTCTTTTCTATTTGAACGTTCCATAGCAATCCATCATTATCTAAGGCTGAATGGGTGTAAGTTATATCCTCGCCACAAAGAATAACTTCGATGCCTCTTTTGATAGCACTCCATCATAATTGTTGAGATGGGAGAAGTTACAAAACAGAGATTAAGTTGAGTCAAAGTGCCAGGTACTCCCAAATCAGCAACAAATACAGACTGGTTTTGGCTTGATATCACTGCATTTTGTGGTCAAAACACATAATTAGTTAGTCACTGCACGCCTTTCAGCAATCCCTCTGCTCTCACAGTCTTTCCTCAAATTGTGTCCCCAGTGGCTCACCTGTATCCCAGGTGTCAGAGTCTATCAGGTCCAGACCAGGCAGCTTCCCCTGCTGCTTTCAATGCTATGCTGGGCTCCATCTCCAGCTACACCTCGCCCTACAGCCCACTCCCAATCAGGTTGGGTTATGGTGCAGATGGCCAATATACAATTTTAGAAGGCTTCTCTTACATGCTGTCTGTTCATGCAGCAGTGACTTAGCAAACCTCTCTTACTGCATTAAGTCCAAACACATAATTAGCTAGTCACTGCAAGCCCCTCTTGTCCTGCTTTGTCTCATATTCTTTCCTTGAATTGTGCTGAAGTTGTGCAGCAGTGACTAAGCAAACTTCTCAGAAGGCACTCTTCATACGTTGTCTTGTCTCTCTACAGTTCTCCACCAGAACCACCACACAATCACATCGGGATCACCAATAGTTGTCATCTTAATGTAAAGGTTCTCGTACCTTCTCTGTAGTTTCTCAGGAGCAGCTCCTTGCAGTACGGACTCCTTCTTCTCAGCTCAGCCCACAAAGCTCTGTAAGACCACCTAACCCAGATAACGTGATCCCCAGAACCAGATACCCCACTATTATTCTATAGTACTTGTCCTCATTGGACACAGCTGTGGCTTGTTATGAGCATCTGCTTGTTTCTAATCTTTGGTAATTAGGTACAGCTGCAACTCCTCAGGGGTGAGATGACCTTTTACACTATCTTGGTCTTTTTACAATCTATTCCTCCACAGGCAGGTGGGTTTTGTTTCCCAGGGAAAATGGCTGGCGTTGGTGTCCAGGGGCCTGTAGCCTGGGGTGGCTGGCTGCCAGGTGAAATTCTGAACGGTGAAGGATGCCTCCAGGACCCAAGGTGCCACCACCGGCAACTGTGTCTGCTTTGACAGTGCCAAGTGCCTCCTGCAAACTGGCATCAGGAACCTAGGCAGGTGGGTTTTGTTTCCCAGGGAAACAAGCCAGTATACATCTCCAGGGGCCTATNCAGGGGCCTGTAGCCTGGGGTGGCTGGCTGCCAGGTGAAATTCTGAACGGTGAAGGATGCCTCCAGGACCCAAGGTGCCACCACCGGCAACTGTGTCTGCTTTGACAGTGCCAAGTGCCTCCTGCAAACTGACATCAGGAACCTGGGCAGGTGGGTTTTGTTTCCCAGAAAAAATGGCTGGCATATGTGTCCAGGGGTTTGTCGCCTGGGGTGGCCAGCTGCCTGCTGATGTTATTACAGTTTAAGAGAATTAAATATTTAGGCTATCATGGTTTGGATAAATGCCTAGTTATGTATTATTGATTAAAGATGTATTAATCAATTTTATTACAAGCACCGTCCTCCACTTGGCTGACTGACACTAGCAGCTGTAAATGATTAAATTCTGCTTTCATTTTCAGTGGCAAGGATGAGATTCTGTCAATAGGAATGAAGATACTTTATGTCCTTAGACAAGGGAAAATAAGGTTATTATTTGTTTTATGAAAATACAAAATGTTTAAAATTATATATTTAAGTCATGAGTCACTTGTGTCCTTTACAACACTGAGTTACAGCATATAGAGTCACTTGGTAAGTGCAGGTGGATGTAGAAGGGCAGTTATAAGATAAAAAGGCTGTTAGAGTAAGAAAGCCCAACTCAAAAAATAGGTTAGTCATCCTTGGTTTGCTGTGGATGTGTCACCACATAGTAACTGTTGTAGTCAATAGCAGTTCATGCACAACCTACGCTTTCAATTTCATTTGTGTTTTGAAAAATCTCAAATTAAATTCTTTAATTCATTTTCCACTGACCTAAATATTTATGCAGTATTTACAACTGATCTCACTATAACCTCTTATGTTAGAAACAGGCACCATTAAGAAAATCTCTGTGTATAAGAAGCTTTCTACATATGGGGTTTAGAAACTCTACTAGGGGAAGAACATTCATTTTATTGTTTTTCAGGACGGGTGTTGATTTTATGCTGTATTTTTATGCAGCTAAATCTTTCAGAACCTAATTTTGTTCAGGCATTTTTAGCAATGGCACACCATTCTGTTAACATTCTGTATCTCCTGTACTATAAATTAGTGCTAAAATAAATTGTGTTAGCTTCTGGCTTCTTCAGAGCACCACTACAGCTATGTAATAAGTCTTGACAAGGCCAGCAATGAATGATTGAAAATTACACGAGGTTTAATTTCGGTAGCTGTTTCCTGAAGCGTGTGATACTGGTCAGCTCCCAACACCACCGAACAGCTCTCATCCCGAGACAAGTGCCATCTATCGATAAAAGATGTATTACAGTTGAGGAAGCCCCAAGTGACCAAAAGTGGAACCAGCCTGCCACCTGCTGCTAAGCGGAATTATTCCAAGATTTGCTAGGACTTGCACACACCCAACAAAAAACATACTCCTGTGTGAGCTGGGTTTGATAAAAGCCTTGCCCATTCCTGCAAGAGTGTGCTTTTCTCTGGCTACTTCGACAGTAGCCAAGGGACAAGATTAAAATAATGGGATGTTCTGTGCGTTTGCAAATAGGCTCCATAACCTCAGCAGCTGCCTTGTCTTCTCTCTCTGGCACCAGAGAGGCCACAGCTCGAGGGCTGTGCCCAGTTCTGGAACCTTCAATTCAAGAATGATGCTGAGGTGCTGAAGCAGGTCCCGAGAAGGGCAACAAAGCTGGGGAAGGCTCTGGAGCACAAGTTCTGTCAGGAGCAGCTGAGGGAGCTGGGGGTGTTTAACCTGGAGCAAAGGAGGCTCAGGGGGGAACTTAATGCTCTCTACAATTGCCCACAAGGAGGCTGTGGCCTCCTAAATAGAGGTCAGCCTCCTCTCCCGAGTTTCAGGTTGGACATAAGGAAGAATTTCTTCACAGAAAGGGTGTCTTAACACTGGAATGGGCTGCCCAGAGAGGTGGTGGAGTCACCGTCCCTGAAGTGTTTAATGCTGAACTTGGCACTCTGGTCTAGCTGACAAGGTGGTGTTTGGTCAAAGGTTGTACTCAATGATCTCAAAAGTCTTTTCCAACCTAATTGACTCTGTGATTCTAGCACTTCAAAATCTTGCTGCAGCTAACTCAGACACTCAATGGCCTCCTTCAGGTTTCTGCTCCTGGAAAGGGGCTCCGAGCTGAAAACTCCACTCCTGGGGCGAGCAGCTGCCTGGTCCTTGCAACCGCACAGAGAGGCTGGCAAGGTCCTAGACATAAACATCACCAACAACTACAAAAGAACCCTAACCCCGAATCAAAATCACAATACTAGTTTGATGTCCCCCACTTTTGGCAACACAGGTTGATATTTGAGGCTTTAAGCAGCGAGATGTAGGTCCTTTATCTGTTTTGAGGCGCGGGATATTTAGCACCCAGTACATTGATCACAAGCGCCTGAGTAAATCTCGGTTTTGCGAAATGCGCTTCGCTTCCCAGAGGTGTCTGTGAGTAACGCGTCCTTGGAATCACCGCGGATGGGGGCAAAAGCGCCGAGCACACCCATCCTTACAGCAAACAACGCGCTGCAGCCCCAGCGCACCCGCGCCATGCGGACAGCCGGCTCTGAGGGACGGATGCCCTCTGAGGGCAGAGGGATGGAGCTGAGGGGTGGAGCGGAGCACAGCCGGCGTTCGTGATGAACCGGGTGACGCCGACAGGCTGCCGGACGCCCACAGCATAAACCGCGACCNGAATTCCCGGGGTGCATTGATCCCTTGCCCAAATGTGCCCTTGTTTTCCTCTGGGACTGTGACGGAGGCCGGGAATTGAGCCCCGAGGTACGGCCGGGTGGGGGGAGCCTCCGGCAGGGCCTGCGAGGGAAGGGTGCTCGGTCAGGGGCAGAGCGCGGTGGCTCCGCACCCCGGGCCTGTGCGGCGCTGCTGCCTCACCTGGAGTGACGCTTAATGATACCGGGAAAGCCGCTGTTGAGGCCGAAATTGAAGATAGGACGGGTTAATTGCACACTTCTGTGCAGTACACTTCTAATGAGCTGGCTAAGGATTTGTTTTCCCCCTTTCTTTGTCCAGTTTATTGAAGACGGGTGTAAAGGTTGGAATAGTGGTCATTTGTATAACACGAAAATACATATCCTAAGTTGTGAGGGAGGAAACAAACTATCTTCCTGCTTTTACCACTGAATAAATAAAATGTACTGCTGTTATAGTGCTAGTTTAAAATTATTAAAATAGTATTCCTGGCTAATAGGTCCTGCTGTTATTTTTCAAATTATGTTTAATGTTCCTGTTCTGTGTCTTGTCATTTTTCCACAAGTGGTATGGGCTAGACGTGTTTTGTTTTTGCTTTTTTTAAACTATTTTTCTAAATAACACTTTACTAAATTCAGCTTTTAAAAATTTATACATGTAAATGAAAATCTGAAGATTTTCAAAAGTAGTTAAGTGTCTACCATATCTAAAGTCTGCTTCTAGACATGGCTGCAATGGAAACAGTGAGCACTCTGATCAGTGGACCCTTAAATGCACCGTACATGAATATCACAGTCATTTTCTTAAGGATAGTGCAGGACTGGAATGTGTTGCAAGTAATATTTATTTGGCCTATCTCAGAAAGCACTAATTCAGTCGTTTGCTGGTTTGTATTTTGCTGTCTGGTCTTGGCCCTGATCCTACAAAGCCCTAAAACCAGACGTAATTTGAAACACAAATAGGCCTTCTGGATATACAAACTTAAATGTGTGCACTCTCTATAAAATTGTGGTCTTTGTTTATATCTGTAAGTGCTTTGCTCCTGATCTGTGCTTTGGTTCTGCAAGGAAAAGAAGAATTTAACTATAAAAGCTTCTCAATGCATCATTCACTGCTCTTTAGTCAAATTATTTTTCTCAAAGCATTGCTGCTGTCACTAGATGTAAAAGTTAAGATTGTTCTTAGTCCTTGGAGTTAGGAAACAGAACTTTCTCATGTTTGCAAGCCCGCAGAGGAGAGAGAATTGATAGTTAGAGGGTTGAACTGAATTGAAATGTCATTTACAGTTGTTATGATACACAGAGCACTCACTGGAATTTACCTTTGCTTCCACTACAGGGATGAGACATTTGTTTGGTTTTAATGCTGGAATAACAAGCTCAAGGCTGTGGTTGTTACAGCAGCTGGTAACAACATGAGCATTTAATTTGTATCTGCGACTTAAGAAGAAACCTACACACCCAGCCTTACTCTTTCCTGTCACCCCTGTGCCAGTGAGGCCAACTCTGGCGTGTCCTTGCTTCTGATTAACTTGGCTGGTGAGTAAGAAACCTAATAATTTTACTTATGTGGGCAACAGTTCTACTTGAGTAGGGTTTTTGTAGTCAAAATTTTGTCAGACTTGTAACTGTATTTTTTGATGTTGGTTTTGAAGTAGAGGGTATGACGTAAAATACTTAAGCGTTTCTCCAGCAATTAAAAAAAAAACTTTTTGGAATTTAGCGTAATATACTATGTGAGTAATTTTTTAAAATCCTTTTATTTTGTTTGTGAGGTTGGTATCTTTAGATCTTGTTTAGAATAAGTTACGTTTATAATTGTTTATGTTATTATGTGACAAAAAAGTCTTGGAAGATTTTAATATTCTGTAGGGTTTATTAATACTGTAGAGACATAGGCAGTAAACTTATATCAGTGTGCAAAATTGCTTGACCTTAAAGCAATAGGAATGTGTTCTTGTAAGTCTTCAGAGAAATTCTTTGTTTCTCCAGAAGGAGTCAGTCATGGCTGATGACTCTCAGAGAAACTTCCGCTCAGTGTATTATGAAAAAGTGGGGTTTCGTGGAGTTGAAGAAAAGAAGTCACTGGAAATTCTGTTAAAGGATGATCGTTTGGGCAAGTTGATTTCACTGTTTGCTCTATTTCTTGGTGATTAGGGGAGGGAGTAATAGAAAATGCTTACCTGCTGTGCTTAATACTTATTTAAGTTTTGCATCTTTTACCAATAATCCCTCAGTTAGTGCTAGCAGACCTTTGATTTTCAAAGATCTGGAAATCTGATTTTTAAAACTATTAAAGATTTGTCAGCTTGCTTGTTTCTTCTTTTTTCCTTCTTTCATTCTCTATGCCCAAGAAACTGAAAGATTTTTAGGGAAAGCAGTTTTAATCTGAGAATGCATCGCCTCATGCTGTCAATTCCATCTAACTTCAAAGCAATGAAGATGTTATTGCTGTTGGTCCCTGAGGAGTGCCACATCTCTGGCAGAACAGAAAGATAAATGTTGTCCCTTTAAAAAAGGCCTTAATTGTTTTGACAGTGACATGCTTTACAAAATGCCTGTAAAAATCGTTCAGTTTTCCTCTTGATGAAACCTGGAGTAGTTTTACTGTAAGTAAGGCCAAAGTGAAAGGAGTGAAAGCATTTGTTGATAATATGTAGTGAAATAGGGAATTTCAACCTGCAACTATTAGCTAGGTCAGAGATGCAAACCTATTTATAACCATATTTAAATTTGTCCTGAATTTTTTTTCTTTCCATTTCTTTACAGATATTGAGAAGCTTTGCACATTTAGTCAAAGGTTTCCTCTTCCATCCATGTATCGTATACTGGTGTGGAAAGTGCTTCTAGGTATGAATTATAACATGGAATGTAGAATGTAGGAAGGTGCAATTTTTTCTCTTTTTTTTTCTTTTTTTTTGTTTTTGAAGAAGTAATGACAGAATTATTCTGTATTACCTTGTCTACTGATAAATATTTAGCCTGCTTTTGTATCCACCTTGGATGCACAATGGCAATTATAAAACAAGTTCTTGAGAACTTTGCTGAAACGTGCCTAGGAGAGTGTGTTTCTGTAACACTATCCAAGTACATTTATGAAATGAATTTGAAATGTCAATTATAAGAGGTCATCGATATCTGATAAGATACTCAGTTGTGCTCCTGAAATAACAGACAATTAAGTTGAAGTAAAGTTGTGATTAATTTTAAACCTGGTGAAGCATGGAGTACATGTTTATTCTAAAGAGAAGCTTTGTGTTCTGCAGAATATTGGTTTCTTATGGTTTTGCTGCTGGCTTTGAATTGTATTTTCTATTGAAGAAGATATAATGCTGAAGACAAGTTAATGGTATCCCCAGAAACTGTAAAAACCATAAATAGATTATATTTTCCTGGTCAGATGACTAATTAAAAAGTACTAATGACTTTGCTCTAACTGGTCAAATACATTGGTTGACTATAGATGCAAGATAATGTCCACTTGGAGACAGGAGGGGTTTAAAAAAACCTTAATTTTTTAATTCATTTTTTCCCCTTCCAGTTTTTTACATTTTGCAAGTTTTGGCTTCATATTCCTGATTATGTGGATTTGTAAGCCTTTTTTTGGCAAAGGTAGTAAATGAACAGTGCACAGAAGGGGCAAGATCTAATTACAAAGCTTGAAGTTCTTGGCATTGAACTTACAGAACAGTCCTATTTGATAAAAGGCTCTGCCATTAAAAATATTATTGTAGTTTGGGCACTAGTGAAGTAGTCAGCATCCTTTAAAATATCAGTAGTAGGAAATATAGCATAGGAGTTTTGGACAAGCAACTCAGTACAGAATCCTTCAGCCAACATAATAGCAAAATACGTCTCTTTGCAAAATTGTGGCTCACTGCAGAGCCAGGTCTTGGGCTGTTTTAATAAAGGATCTGTGAATCATATGATAACACAAAACCCCTTCTGAATCAACTGCCTGGAAGATTATACTGGTTCTAAAAAGTATTTTGTACTTTAAACCAAGAGTGATTCATTTCACAGCGTGAAGTTCTGTTAGGGGAGGTTTAGGTTGGATATCAGAATAAGGGGCGATCGGGCACTGGAGCAGGCTTCCCAGGAAGTGGTCACAGCACAAAGCCTGACAGAGTCCAAGAAGTGAGCTCTGCTCTCAGGCATGTGGTATGATGTTTTGGAGTGGTCTTGTGCAGGGCCAGGAGGGGGACTCAGTGGCCCTTGTGGGTCCTTTCAAACTCATGATATTCTGTGATTTCAAGTATTTGTACTGTCATTCTGTGACATGCCTTGGGTGAACAGAGGTTCAGGGACTTTCCTTATGCTGCATTTCAGTGTTAGCAGTTGTTAGAAAAGCTGGTATTGAGAAGGGCAGTGCAGAATATCTCCCCTGAATGGTCAGAACCACAGCCCAATCCATTTCTGGTGGGAGGTGTTATGTGACCTCTAAATAATGTTAATAATTTAAGAAAAAGAAGTCTGTCCAGTCAACAAAACTCTCTCAGACATGTACCAAGGCTTGCTGATGTCCCAGGTTATGTGGTGTGTCAGCAATGCCTCTGTTACCTTCCTGTTCAAGGACGACTCATGATGGTTTCCAGGCACCCCTCTGTTGTTCCATCTTTGTTTTTCCTGCCTAAGGTTGTCCTCTGTGTTTGAGGAGAGCAGTTGGCAGTATGTACATACAGTTATGATGTTGACTCTCTTTTGGCATATCGTGAAAAATGTCTTGCTTTCTTCCAGTTTTTGAAATGCAGGCAGGTTTGCAGCTGGAAAAGAAAAGATAATTTTCTGTCTGATGTGCTTGTTCCTCAACTCAGCCATTTCATGGTTTAACACTTGGCAGGAATATTTTTTTTCTTTAAATGAGAGGTAAAAGGAGCAGGTAGCTTGTTTCGGAACTGACTTTTGAAGAATACTTTGTTCTCATAGATTTCTACACTGGGAAAAATTCTTCTCCACTAGCGATAGGGAAATGGCATTTTTTTGCCTAGGTGTATGAATGTTTTTATTTCTGTTGAAGTCTGTGACAGTTTTGTTGTGAAAATCAGTGCATGGCAAGACTCTCGAATAAGGGGAAGGACTAAGTGAAATGGTAAGTATCTCTTCTGAAGATGCTGTGTAATTTTCTTTGCCTTTCTACTTACATACTTTTAAATTTTTTTTTTTTTGTCCCAGAAAACTAGAAAAGATAGTTGTGTTCTGCTAAGAAAATAACAAATGTTACTTTACAAGTGACTATGTTGCATTCTTAAGTTTTCATCTTTAATTGATTCAACTGATTGATTTTGGTTTTTGAATGTCATTTTAGGGAGAAATAATCTCTGGTACAGTGAGTAAAGACTTTTCTGGCAGTAAAGTAATTAATACTGCAGTGAACAGTATCTTTGCATTAGTTAGTTGCATGTATATGTTCTCTATCATCTCACACAAAGTGTAAAATTTGAGAAAAGGAGCAGCTAATATATATAAAAATCATTCTACACTGACTTTGTTTTCAAAATAAGTGGAAGCTGGGCACAAATATACTACTAGTACTGTACTGAAAACTAGACAGATAAACGTAACAAGTAGGACTCCTCCTTACATTTTTTCTTTTTTATTTTAATTTTTAAAATTTAATTTTTTTAAATTTTTTTTTTTTAGGAATTATTCCTCCTCACCACGAATCTCATGCTTTGGTGATGAAGTACCGGAAGGAGCAGTACTGGGATATTCACCACGCTCTTCGTGTGATTCGCTTTATTAATGATTCTACCCCACAGGTTGATGTTTTCCTCCGCATACATCAACTGGAATCAGGAAAATTGCCTCGAAACATAGCTTTTCCATTGGTCAGTGGTGATTTTAAAAGTCTTTTAAATACAGTACTTTATTGAACTTGAAACTATAAACCAGTGAGAAACTGAACTGCGGGTCACCCCACAAATGCTTGTAGACAGATTAAGTAAGGTGAATGGAAAACAGAGAAGTACTAGTATAAAATAAAGAATTTCAATCAAATTGCTTTTCTCTTTTCCTTCCCCTAAGTACTTACGTAAGATTTTATGCTTTAAAATCTCTTTTATGCATTTTTCCTGCTAGGTTTCAAGCCTTTTGTACTCCAGGGCACTTCAGTTTCTTTATAGCACTGACAAGAAAATGACATCACCTCATTGTAGCTCATAGGTTCTTACATTCCTGGAACAAGGGTAGTTCAGAGCCTCTACAAGCAGTGATTTAATGCAAGTTGTGGCAAATATTTAAATTACTTGTTTTTAAATCTAGACTTCAGTGTACTGTCCTCCTTTTTTTCTTAGTCTAGATTGACCTGGGCTTCTGTCAGGTAATGCACATACTCTGCTATTCACAGTGTACACCCATATGGTTAAACAAGGCTGTGTTGTGATGGTAAATTAGTAGTGTGATGTGGGGTTCTTTCTTTTTTCCATGAAATAGGAGATGAGGAAAGGAGCCACAGAGCTTTCTAAGTGGATTTCGTCCTGTAGTTAATTTATCCGTATTCACTCTAGCCCAGCTTATTTTGTAACTTTTCATCTGTAATCACAAATTTTGACATAAGTCATTAAAGAAAAGTTCAAAATATGAAATGGTTCAAGTTAATACGGAAAATTCAGTGATACTTAGATTTAGAAGATTACCTGCAGCATTCTCTTGTCAGAGGAGGGAATATTTTCATACCCTTACCATTTCCAAGGAATGTGGCCATCCTACCCTACAGATTTTCAGTGGAGAAATTTCCTTGATCTTGGCACGTGATGCAGTGGGCTGAAAATTCCTCCCTTCTAGAGCAGTATTGCTTTCTGAGCAAGTGTTTTGTCGGTGCATCCCAGAGCTGCTCTCAGGACTGTGGTGAGGTTTCATAGCGATGGTGTTTAGCAGAGCCCCAGTCATTAGTCCTGTAACTCAGGCTTGTTTTGCTGCTGTAGAAAGCATTTGTTCTCTTTTCAGTGCAGTTACTTTCCCCTTAAACTTATGGGAGGTTACTCTTGATGGTAATGCAGGTGTTTTATTGTAGAGGCAGAGGGAGATAAAGAGATATCAGATTGATGTAAATATTCTGAAATGTTTGAGTAACAAACGGAAGTCTGCTGAGTGTTTTGTGCATCCGAATGCAGGGAGTTCAAGTAAGGATGTGTGTGTATTGGAGCAGTCTGTGTGGCAGGGACATGATCCCAGTAGTATTTAGGACTCTCTATACACGGAAGCATGTTTTGGTTTTAAAAGCAAGACAAGTCTTACTTGCTCTGTTTTAATAGGTGTCTGTCATCATCGTGCAGCTGCTGCCTGATGTCTTGTTTAGGAACGTCAGAATAGCTTTTTGCGTGTGTTGATTCCTGTTTTTTTTCCCTGAATAGCAGAGAAAAGGAATAGAAGAATAATTTAAATCAGAATAGTCCAATACTTCTCTGTAGATCACTTTTTTGCTTTGTTTTTCAGGAGCCTGAAGATGAAGTGTTTCTTGCTATTGCTAAAGCAATGGAGGAAATGATAGAAGATCCTATAGAATGCTATTGGCTTGTCAGTTGCTTTGTGAATCAGCTGAACAGCAAGCACAAAGATTCGTTACAACAGCTGGTAAGGAAGAAGGAATCTTTTTTTTCTTTTTGCAAGGAGAAGCAGTCATAGAAAGCATTAACACAGGGAGACAACTGGAGAATAAGAAGTGACACCCTTGGATTCTGTTCCACCAGCTATTTTGAGAATAGGGAAGGAGTGCTTTTTGCATTGTGATTGTGCTGCCCTGTTTGATGTAACATTAGAAATTGGTTTTGTTTGCTACATGGTAATTTTCAAGTACCTTTTTTGTCTAAAGGTTACATTGTATCCAGTTGAATTATATGTCTCACTTGGTCACTTAAAATTTTTCTTTAAACAATTAAAAATGTCAAAAGTGAAAAACATTTTGATGTATGTCTGCTACTGTTTAGGCTGCATCTCTGGCATTCATATGCTGCTCATTGGATGATAGACAAAACACAGTTTTGCTTTATAAATGGAGCAGAGTACTCAATCTTCAGAAAAACAGTATGCTGTTTTTGATCAAGTTATAATAAAAAGTGGAGTAGATTTTTTTAGCACTGACAATTTAAACACTATCACAGAATATTAATTTTGAATTTCTGTCTTCCTGATTTATAAAATGAAAGTTTGATTTTAATGTGTACTTATCAAAATTATGAAAGTTCTTGTAATTCATCAAATAGCTGTAACAGATAAGGGGCTTTTAGTTAACAATATCCTAAAAAGTAAAAATATCGAGTAAATGTGCACCAGCAATTGCTGAATAGAAATATGCTGAGGAAAATTATGCCTGCCCTTGTTAGTTCTTTTGGAACTAAGAAATAATTTTTAAACCTACCTCCTGTTCCTGTGGGTGGTACATTCAACTATACCAGTTCAAAGGAGGAGGGAATATTTTTAAAGTGTGTGTTCATACAATGTGATGTAAAAGAGTGCCAAGTGTCTGCCTCCCTAATTTTTTTTTTTTTGTAACACAATCAATGTGCCAAGACTCAGTAGGTGAGAATATTGGCAAAGGAAGTGTTTTCTGCCTTTGAAAGCTAAAGTCCTTAACAATTTGCCTAACCATGACAAAGCATAAAGGTAGTCAAGAATTTATGAAAATGTGAGTTGTGTTACATTAAAATTTAAACAAGATGAGGAAATTATCCACATGTTTATGCCTTAAATACTTAGGGCTTTTAAACAATAAATCAGTGTCCAGCTTTTAATGGGTTGCACAGGGACTTGCTCTCAGAATTGATTTTTTGAGTTTTGCTGCATTGTGTGTAGGTATCTTTTGATGTGTGCTCAGGCGATTAGGTTTGAGGTGAATGAAACTCAATTTTACTTGTGAAGGTAGCAGTAATTAGTGTGTGTTTAATCTCTACATTGCTTGAAGCTCTGAAACACCTGCTTGCACTAGGGAATACTGCATATCTTGAAAGTTCTGCTAGTAGTCAGCAATTTCAGGAAGCTGAGGTTATTTCTTTGGTTAAGTACATAATTACTTAATTGCAAAAGTCACTAACACCTGTATTTTGGAACAACTAAAAGAATGAAGGTACGTTATTATGTTACATTGCTCCAGTTGAATCGTTAAGACAGTGCTTGTCTTACAGTGTGCATTAACTATGAAGGTATTCTGATGTGAGTTACCTAAAATTTTCTAATTCTTTCTCAGCCAAAAATTCTGGAGCAGTATTTGAACATTGAAGATAACAGACTGCTGATGCATCTGAAGGCATGTGCTGCAATGAGCAAACTCCCCTATGATCTTTGGTTTAAAAAGTGTTTTGCAGGATGTTTACCTGAGTCCAGTTTACAGAGGCAAGTTCTTTTTGTTTTCTGTTTGTAACTGCATAGTAATTTCAGCTTTCTGCCATCACTAGCAGGCAAAGAGCTTTCCATACTTTTTCTGTAAGATTATGATATTAGCTTTATTGCTAACTTGGAAATAGTGAAATTGGATTTAATTCCCCTTGTTACTGATGCAAGATAATCAATCTCTGTGTGATGGTTTCACCCACTGAAAATAAAAAGAATGGAGCTAAGTATGCCAGCTGATTCTGTTGGACACTTAGTTCCTCCTAGGATGCAGAACTCCAAACCCTTTGTCAGTGTTACATAGCTGAGTGGTAGTCAGTTTTTGGGCTTTTTGACAAAAATCTGTGCTTAGGGAGTGATTGTAATATTCTCTTTGTGTTAGATGAAAAAGATTTTGGGAATGTGTACAGGTTTTGGCTGGGATAGTTAGATTTCTTCAGAGTAGCTGGTATGGGGCTGTGTTTTGGATGTTTCAGTTCCTGCAGAGCAGCGCTTACACAGCATCATTCTGCTCCTCACCAGCAAGGAGGCTGGGGGGCACAAGTACACGGCTGGGAGGGGACACAGCCAGGACAGCTGACTCCAGCTGACCCAAGGGATATTCCATTCCATGTAGAGTTATGCTCAGCAATTAAACTGAGGAGGAGGTCGGCAGGTGGGAGCATTTTGCTTGGGGACTTGCTGGCCATCAGTCAGGGTGGTGGGCAGCTGTTCTCAGTTGCATCACTTGTCTCAGGTTTTATTTTCCTCTCTTTGTTATGTTTTTCTTCTTTTCCTTACAGTTTTTTGGAAATTATTTTTTATTTTTAATTATGAAACTTTTTCTCTCCACCCACAAATTTGTTTCTTACTTCTACCCTTCCAAGTTTTCCCCCATCCCACTGGTGGAGGTAGTAAATGTGTGGCTGTCTGCTGCTTAATTGCTGGCTGGCGTTAAACCATGACAAGAGTGTTTATTTTAAAAAGTTCTAGGGCAAGTTGAATTTTACAAAGTTAATGAAATTGTGGATTATATCAAGATTCTACAGTTACAGATAGGTTGTTGAGCTTTTAAAAGGGAAAAATTCTTGTGCGTGACACTTCACTGAAGGGCTTTTGAAGTGAAGCTTGTATGATTTCTCTAATTCTGCTGCCTGAGAACTCTTGGAAAGCAGGAAATTCAAGCTCAATGTAGAGAAACATCTTTCTGCATTAAGCAGAGTTGCTGATAGCTGAACAGGTTGTGGCACAGAGAAAACAATGGTGTCATTTTCAGCTGTCTAAAACTTTGAGAAGTAACAATGTTCAAGGGAAACTTTACTTCGAGGTAATCTCAGGACTTCAGTGGCTAGAATAGGAACCTACCATGGAAACAGTGCTTTGTAAATTGCTTTGTTGAAAATGCTTTTATGGTGGTAAAGTTGGTAATAATCTGAGTAGTGGATGAAGTGTTTGTTAATCTGGTACATCATGTTCTGTTGAGGAAAGTGCAAAATGGCTGTTCTTAAAAATGTTTTATTTACCCTTACAAGAATAAGAAGATTTCAGGGAACAAGCTGTAAAATTAGAAATCATGCTCTCTGCTCTTGTTGGACCATGGTCTTTGAGGTTCTGTAGGTTTTTTGTTGCCAAGGATTGTGTTTGTGAGAAAACAACATTTTGTGAAGGATTGAGACCTTTAGGTGCAACATGGTTATTGTTACATGGCAAGTTCTTCTCATCAAGCACCTCTAAGGCTACAAAATAGTCTTGTCTGCTTAGTGATTGTGTGTGATGTGGTGGTTGAAAGTTTTTACTACTACTGTGACTGCAGAAATTATGTAAGCATGCATAGTATAGGATGTTTGTTACAGTTTAGGGCTTAGTACTCATGTGATTCAATTTTGCTACTGGATCTTATGGCTGTGGACAAGAGCTGAGGGAGGGAATTGTATCAGAGAAGATTTGCTCTTGGAAGATGAAGGGTTTTTTAAAAATTTCTATTGAAAATTGAAACTTTAATGGAGCTGTGTCATCCTGATGGTGTAAAAAGAAAAATCTAGATGAAGAATTTTGATTTCATATTTCATCTTGCAAGAATATTTGGCTTCAAATGTCTGCCATTTTGAATTAGTTTTATTTACATGAAATATTTTTGTCTAATCAGTATGCATCTTTAACATTTCCATATGCTGTTTTACCTTACTGAAATAGAATATTTTGATTACCTGAAATTTTTAATACCTTTTTTCCCCCTAGAAAATGTCAAAATACTGGCTTTTTGTATGACTCTGGAATAAAAACAAATTTCAGTGTTGGTACTTCTGACGGCAGAACAATCCCTTTTCCTAACAGTTCTTGTGGGAACATGATGAAAGTGCACTTTTTCTTGGCAGTTTAGGTTTGTGAATTATTCAGTTGTAATCATAATGGCCTTATTCGCTGAGGAAATAACATACTTCATGGGTAGTGTGTGACAGATGAACTTCATTAATGCTTGGAGATTCAGTTTGGATTAGGATCTAGAAGCCCCAGTGCTTATCTGAAATGCATCCAAATGTCAGTGTTGAAACTGCTGAGGTTTGAAGGTCTCCAGTTCTCCTGTGAATTTTACTTACTTTCTTGTCAAGTGAGAGATTATCCAAACACAGTCTTTTATGATTTATTTTCACTTATGATTTAGCACTGCATTTCTTAGAGAGGCTGCTTGCTTTCTATGAACTGTAGTCTTCTCTGTCAAGCAGATAAATCTAAAATTCATGGTGTTGTTTGTTTAGTTTTCTCTAAGGTGTACAAGACTTGTACATGCTGTGCAGAAATTTTACCTGGTAATGGTGAGATGAAGTTGCACAATACCAGTACCTGACAGGCACTGCTGCTCAGTACAAATACTGTTTTATAGCACACTTCAGGTTATACCATAGGTAAAATTTATGCATCAGTGTAATTTAAGTGGGCTTGGAAAATACATACGGACAGGTTTGACGTGGAAACTTTTGCTTTGAGCTTATGCAGTGTCTAATACACTTGACATATTACATGATGAGCTTCTTAACAAACTTCTTAAAGGTGTCACATTGGTAAAAGGGAGGAGCAGACCATTCCAAAGGCTCTGTATCCCACCTGGAATATAGACAGGGTGCTTTCTGGAATATGAACCAGCCTGTAGCAGAGGTTTGAGAGGCACAGAAAGGTGTGTTTCTCTCTGAGACAGGGAGAGAACTGGATCACACCTTTGTTTTCATACTCATCATTGCCCTGTTTGTTTGATTTGTGCAGCAGAATATTTGCTCATTTGTTTGGTAAGCCCATGTGTGGAAAGCTTTCCAGTGGTGGTGTGAGGGCCTTCAGCAGGAGATCCCTGCTCTTAAACCTTGGGGTCCTGTTTGTGGCTTCAGCTCTACAGGCAAAATGGCACTTTGGCTTCCAGTTTAATCTGGCACTGTCAGCCCAGATGATCCAGCAGAAGCAGTGCAGCTTTGCAGTTGGAATTGTGAATGAGCCAGGTGTT
>VYZP01046787.1:0-50601 GCA_013400635.1 Hypocryptadius cinnamomeus | reverse complement strand
GCAGAGCAGGAGGGCATAAGAATGTACATGTGGGCTGCTACTACAGAGAAACTTCATCGAGTTTGCCTTTGTCTCACTGAGCTGCTTCCCAGGTGTGCAAATGAATGGGCACAAGATCATGATAGATCAGGGTGGGATTTGTGTGAGCCTCATCATGTCCCTCCATGCCCAGTTACCTCTGGAGGGACACCCAGAAGTGCAGGCAGAGGAGAAAGCTTTTGTTCTTTTTAGATGTCTCTTGTCTGGATGGCTGGAGGACTAGAACCAGGAAATAAGGTTGAGTGTCTTTACCATGCAGCGTAGGGAAAAATTGTGAGGTTAATGGTAATGTATCAGAAAAGGAGAGAGCAGCAGTGCTGTGATACCTCTTGTGTGTTGCACTACTGCACTGTAGTGCTGCAGGAACCTCAGAGAGTGCCCGGAGAATGGCATCCCTTCACACACAGGTGCACACGAGTGTCGTATCTTGTCTATAGAAGAGGCTCAGTGAAAAGTAAATGGTTTCATTTGCATAATCCTTGGCATGCTCTTTGCCTTTATAGCTGCCCATTTCTTTTTATTTTTCCTTGTGGTTGTCAATACTGCTTTGGTGTTCAAGAAACACCTGCAAGAGTGTTCCTGTGGTTAATGGAACAGTTGTATTTTACAGAGGATGATAGTCACACAAAACATAGTGAATTTCGTTCAGAGTATGTATTTTTTTTTCTGCATTCCTGTGTAGGGCTATAGGCACAGTTGCATGATGTTTCTCTTATACTTTCCCCCTCTCCAGGAGTATCAAAGAACAGGTAAAAAGTTGCAGTAAAGTTGACCTTAAATGATTACTACTAAAAAAGTGAAAGCAGGACGCCTGTGTATACACAATGTATAAAGACTGCTGTATTAGAATAGGATCATCAGATCCTATGTATTTCCTTGAAAATGTATTTCCTTGAAACTGCTGTGGTTTTTTCCACTTTTGACAGTTTATGTTGTTGTTCCTGGATCTGATGGTACAGACAAGGTGCTGACTGTTCATCACAGTGTTGCACAATCATTCCTGATTACTGTCACTGGTGGAGTTGTACTGAGAGTAACAACAGCTGGAAATGTTAAGGGAAAAATACTGCAGCAGACACAGCTGGTTAGTGCTGACATCTCACTCACTTTTCTGTGCACCATCTTCCAAAATTTGTTGAGACACTGGTGGTTTAGATACTGCATCTGTTTTGCCATTGTTAAAACATTTGTTCTGGAGTCAGACTAAATAATGCAGGAAAACAATAGTGTTTTCTGAGCATAGCATGTAACCTAATGTAATTATGGAGACTGAAGTCAGAAGAATTGGAAGCAAAATAATGAAAGAAGACTGGGTATTTTATAATAGGATTAGTAAGTTTGTTTTCAAATTAACATGAGCTTTGATATGAACTTTAAAAATTATTTCCTCTTTTTGAGATCTGCTACTCTCTGTAATTGTCACTCATAATTGCAGTTCTGATGCACATGGAGCACATGGGGAAGTTTTTCTTGTGTTCTAAACAGATGTGTTTGTGAAGGAAAATGCTGTAGAAGTAAACAGGGGTGACCTGTACAGTGTGGAACAGAGCTGTTGTCTCAGTTTTCTTATATCCTTGCTTAAAGCTTCCTAGACCTGTCTGCAACAGCAAAGTAATATTTGCAGTGATCATTTGTCCTGGGATGCTTGAACCACAAATGAGCAGTAAGATTTTGATCTTGGATTGTGTGTTGTTCCTGTCCCTGTGGGGATTATACTAATTGTTTAATCATAGCAAGACAGGGAATTAAAACTAAATTGCAAAGGGGAAAGAAATTGGCTGTGCCTTCCCCCCTCCCCGCTCCCATCTGTCCATGTTTCATTCTACTTTAAGAATAGTCCTGAGGATCTACACATTTGTTTTTCTCTTTTCTTTGTTATAAGTTAAAATCTAGTTCTGTGTTTGAGTTTGTGCCTGTTGCCTCAGATCCCTTCACTGGGCATGGTTGGAGAGTGCCTGGCTCCACCCTTTTTGCGCTCTCCCTTCCAGTTTACATTGATGAGATTCCCCAGATTCCTCTCTTCTACAGGCTGAGCAGTCCAAGCTCTCTCACCTTTCCTCTCCCTTCATCACCTTAATTGCTTTTGGCTGTGCTCTCCCCTCTTTATTCCTTGTGTAAAAGTGTGGTCCTGCACTTCATTTCAGCTGTCAAAGTTCATGTCATGCCTGCGTTGTGCTCTCCTGGCACTCTGGGCTGAAGGGCAAATTCTTCTGAGAGAGGTCATACAAAAATTGAGTTGTCCCTGGAAGGAGCACACCCATGGATCCAAATTTGTAGATGGGCTGCAGAAGATGTTTTTCAGTTGATGTTACTATATTCAGAAATGACAGAGGACAGTGTGTGATCTTTGTTCCTCCATGTTTTTATTTGGAAGGAGAAATACTTTGAACAAGTGCCCAGAAGGAGCAAGAACTGTAATCCTCAGAAACTCTTTCTGACACAGCTCTTAAAATTCAAGAACTAAAAATAATGTGAGCCCATAAAAGCTGCCATCTGACAGATGGTTTCACACTCTTTTGTGTAATCTTTTATCCTGAGTCTCTTGAGCTGGGCCTGAGAGAGAGCTGCTGGATGAAGGATGATTTCAAATTGTTGCAGGCTAATAGTTGGTTTTGGTAGCGATGATCCATTTTAATATTCATCCAAGTTCTGTTGCTGAAGGCTTTGCACACCTGCCCTTCAGGTTTTATTAAAACTGTGAGGTCCAGGTATGGTTTCACACGAGAGGTAGGAGTGCCTAGGTATTTCTGAGAGGGTCTGCACAGTGGGATGGATTGGAAGACTTAATAGTTGTGCCTTGTGCCTAATTTAAACGTCATGGACTATATCCTGCTGATAGGTCATATTTGTATCTCATTCAGCAATGACCTGCTTGAGATGTAGTAGTTCAGTAGTTCATCTCTTTGAATTTTTAGCAACTTAGCTGAAGAGTATCTTTATTAGGCATGCTAATGAAGTTAATTTCTTTTTTTTTGGCACTAGGAAAAATTCTCATCTTTACCACACACTCAGGTAGCTGTGTAGTCCAGTAGAGTAGTTGTTATAGTCCAGGCTATTAAGCCAAGATTTGCATTTTGTACTTGAGCTTGTAAGCAGTTCAATTTCTAAACAGCAACATACCATATCAGTACATTCCAATTACTGCTTGCCATCCCTCTGCTCTGTACAGATTGAGGAGTTGATAAAATGTCTTCTATTTATCCTGACCCAAATAATTCAATACATTGCTGTTGTTCAGAAAAATATTCTGGATAGAGATGGTTGTACAAAGGCTGTTTTAGAAGAGAAATAAGCAGATAAACATTGCAATAATGTTTAGTGATTCCTTTTCACTTTCTTGTAGAGTTTGGGACAAAGTTATAAGTGGATCCTGCAAGATTCTTGTGTTTGTTGCTGTGGAGATATTATTAACCTTTAAAATGAAGATAATAGCGCTGAATTCTGCAGAAAAGATCACACAGTTTTTGGAAAATGTAAGTACTCTAATTATGCTTTTCATTACCTTTTATAGCTTATAACTGTTTCAGCCTGAATTGCTTGCCTGCTGCAGATGTACCAAAAGATATTATTACATTACTGAGAATAGTGTAGCAGTACCAGGGTGAAGGGAGAATGCTCAGCAATGAGAATAATAACTTTTTCTATCAGGAGTTAAGGCTTCCATAGAATTAAGTGGTTTTTAGGCTTGGGGAATGTATTATCTATGTACAGAATTAACATTTCTTGTGATACTAAAGGGTTTTTCTGTGAAAGTAAGTGCAAGTCAGGTTAGGTTAATTTTTCTGGAGGCTTCTTAGAAGGACTGGTTTCTGGCACCTTTCTTTTGTGTCTTGCCTGAGTGCAAATCTGTAACTCAGTGTGTGTTTTCTGTTGATGTGAGGGTGGGATCATGAACCTGACCCTGAGCCTTCCTGATCCCGAATAGTAATGAGGCATCTCAGCAGGGCTGTAGGGTCGCAGTGTAAGCCAGGTGAGTTGTGTGAGATACAGTTTATGGTCATGGATAGGCAGTGTCAGTCATGCCTGGTGTCAGGATGTGTGAAGTGTGAGGTGCCTGGCTGTTTATCAGCATTGTGGAAATAAAAGCTTTTTGTCCAAAACCTGGATGTAATATGGTGTGTACAGGACAGAGGGATGGTGGGATGAGAGGACAGGGAGATGGGATTCTATTTCTGTTTTCTTTTTTACAAAGAGATAAAATCTGAACTGGAAATTCAAAACCTTTATTTTAAACAAATTAGTCCAAATGGAGATCTCTGACCAGGCACCTTGCCCCGATCTTTTGCAGATTCCTCAGGACAACACCGACGCCATTGTCAGCAAAGCTGTGGATCTGTGGCGCACGCACTGCGGGACTCCGGCACACTCAGTCTGAGCATTCTCTTGGCTTGTGACAGCTTGGGAAAAAACCCAGCTTTTGAAAAGACATTTTACCACCCTTCCCCTATCCTAGTGTGATGTTCTTCATTAACCCTTTTGTGTAAAGATGCTGTTAAAGCATGGTGACCAATATGTAAATATTTTTCAATAAATACAGATGGAAGGAAGATACTTAGTGGTGGAGTGATGACATCTGAATTGTTACGTGTTCGTCCAGCTACAGTATTTTGACTGCACAGTGTGCTCTCTTGCTTTTGCAGAAGTAAAACTAGCTGTTGAACCAAGGTAAATAGATTTACTTGTAATTTAAAAATGTTTCAGTATGCCATCTTATACTTGATATAAGTAGTTACTTCTTGGAGGTAGTGAAGTAGTAAGTAGGTACAGTGAATTTACTGAATGTCACCCTGCTGGGTGGTGAACAAGCATGCTTTTGCTAGGAATGTAATTGTACTCTCTCAACACTGTAAATTTTCAGATAAATGGAGCTTCTCAAATCTGAGGTACAGGACATTACAATGACCAGGGGTCAAATCCTTTTCTGAAGTGTTTTAAAACTTTGAAGTGCTTTCCTTTTGTCTGTCAGACAGCTCTCTATGGCTGTATGTCCTTTGTTCTTCATGGAAGATATTCTAGAGAAGTGGATCTGTGCAGGTATGGAGAAAATCAGTGGGATGAGCCAATGCAATTCAGAATTACAGCCCAGTAATAACCAATGCCTCTGCTGAGTGCTTGGCTCAAAGCTGTTGTAATTTGATTCTTGCTTGGTTTAGATTTCAGAATTAATTCAATGCAGAAATGTGATTCATGGTGTAAGTAAAAGTAGAGTGATTAGCTATAGATAGAGATTTACTGGGGAACTGATCTTTTTCCTGTAAAAGTGTAAAATTCTATTTCTACCTCTTGCATAGACCAGGGAATTGTACATAAAAATGTGTTGCTTAGCTGTTATTTGACTCAAATTGGTGCTTAGTGTGCTGAGTGCCAAGGATGCTCATTGTACTTGAGAGAGTGTGTTTAGCTTGCACTTGGTGTTGTGCAGACTTGAAAGAAACTTTTGTTTAAGCTTTAGAAACTTTTGTTTTAAACTGGGTCAGGTTTACCTTGCAGCACATGAAGTGGGGAAGCCTGGGACTTGGCTGGGGTTACCCCTAAAATCCTGGGGAGATGATCTCTGCTGGATGCTGAGACCTTGCTGTTGGTGCCGCTGGAATGCCCCAGTTCAGCCAGTTCAGGAAAAGCGTGTTTGTGTCTGCTTTGGAATCCATTGTCATGCCTGCGCTGTGGTGTGATCCATGGAGTTCACTTTGGATGGGCGCTTGTTTTCCTAGTGCAGGCACAGGAGCTGGGCAAGGTGCACAGGAAAGACACAACTTCTGTTAACAACAGCCCTGCATCCTGTAACATGCAGTGCACAAGTGTTTCAAATAATGGCCACGGGTGCAGTGTGAGGGGCTGCCCGTGTGAAGGATTCCCCCCGGCTGCACAGCCAATCCACACCCCCCCAAAGGTGCGGGTGCATTACTGGGGCCTTCACACAACACATTCTTGGTCATTTAAAAACAGCAATGACACTGAAGGTGTTCAGCTATTTCAGTCCTGGAAGGGAATCAATAACTCATATTCTGTGAAGAGAGGTGCACTGAATCGGGATTAGACATGCCAGTCAGTGTTACTGCTTCCAGTGAGTGTTCCTCCAATTACTGTTTGACTAAAGGCTCTAGAAGTCTTTTTTTTTTAATTTAAAGAAGCATTTCTCTATCAGTAGGCAGAAGAGAGAGATCAAGTTTTACAGAACCTTAGAAAGGTTGAAGTTGGCAGGGGCCTCTGGAGTCCACATGATCTGACCCCCCTGCCCGAGCGGGGCCACCTAGAGCTGGTTGCCCAGGGCCAAGCATGCTTCTGACTGTCACCAAGGAGAGGAAGTCTTAACACCTCTTTGGGCAACTTGTACTTGGTCATCCTCACAGTAAAAAAACTTTGTGTTTCCACATAAACAACAGCAATTTTACTTAAACATCCCACTTTATGTGGGATGGATCCCCCAATGATGCTCCACTGTAATGTCCAGCTGAAGTTTGTGTGTAGTTTTTTCAGTTGCATGTACCAAGAAGGATCCAGGAGTGTTTCTTTATTGCAGAGGCTCCAATTTCATTTGGGCTATGCTGAAGAAGGTGCTATGCTCAAGAGAGTGCATGGTGGTTTAATGTCATGCTTCCTTCACTGCTGGTGAGAGGCATTTGTGTGTCTCATAATGGGTCCACTCACAAACTTAAGCTGTGGATTTATGAAGAAATCAGTTTATGCAGAAGATGCCCTGAATTCCCAATAGACTAGAAGTATGAATCTGGCTCACTTAGGCTCAGTCAATTTTCAGTGATTGCTCAGATGCTCATACGCCTCATGGAACATAAAGCTTTAGCTCACTGCCCTGCTTCCCAAGGGAGCAGAATGGCACAATGGGAGCTTCCACTGTCCCCAGCATGTGATGGTCAGGGGAAAGTTGAGACAAGGTACCTCTAACGTCCCAGTCTGGAGCAGAGTCCATTGTTAGAGAAGCCTGGGTCTGTCCCTCCAGACATTGTCCCCAGCCTGGGATTGGCGCAAGCCATTCTTGGACCTCTTGAACTTGAACTTGAACAGTGCAGTAGCTGTGGTGTCCAACTTGGCACTTCTAATGGGAAGTCCAAGTTTGGTCATTTATCTACTATGGACTAGTAGTGCCTAACACAGAATGTTTTGGAGTTGCACATAGTTGAGCTACCCACTGAAGTCTTTGGCTAAGTAATGTGAGGAAGGGGTTATCTTTGTTATTTGTTTCCTGTTAACCTCTATGTCATCCAGCAGGAACATAAGAAGTTACCTGAACTTCATTTTTCCCGAGAATCTTGAAAATGAAGTATTTTTTCTTTATTTACATAATTTCTGCTTGACTGGCTGAGTATGTAACTGCTTGCTGCATACTTGCTTGTTCACTTAGAACCCAACAAGTGTTAGGTTGTTGTTTTTCTTTTATCCTTTTCTTCCCCCATAGGCAGCACTGAAACATTCACTTTGGACTTTGGAGAGTGAAAACTCTCCCCCTCAAGCTTCACCCTGCCAAATATCTTCATGGGCTTTGCAAACAAGAAAAATAAGCTTAATTTGATCCATTTCTCCCCTCAAGCCATGCTTTCTCTCCAGAGAGGTTTAGAGCGGTGCCACATGTCTGTGCTCTCCCATGCTGCACGCACCAGTTCTTTTCCAGCTGATGTCCAAATGTTATGGAAATTCCAGATAAGCAAAGTAATGGCAGATGTCAGAGGATGATGCTTGAAAAGTGATGAGTGGTTTGGATTTTATTAAGGGGCCTGACTGCATGGAAAGGAAAGCAGGAGAGCATGGAGACAAAAGTAGCTGAAATAGAGTAATTCAAAGACTCATAAAGTAACAGTGATCCAGAGCAGTGTTCTGTGGACAGGAGATCAGCTGTCATCTCCACATGGGACAGCTTCAGCCAAAGAATCTCCTTCTGAACACCACAGCTCCTGTGGCACAAATTTGCCTAAAAGCCAAGCTTATGTTCATTCTGCCACTCAGGGAAGAATTCGGCAGGCAGCTTTGTACCATTTGAAGGCACTGCTGGCCCGTGTGGCCTGAGGGTGCTGTTGCACTGCCTGCACCTTGCCCTGACAGCTGCACCAGAAGCTCCCACTGCTCAGGAGCAGGGCAGCTGCTTTGTCCCACACAGACCAGCTCAACTGTGTGATCAGGGCATGGCCACGTTGTTGGTTTTGGGCTTGGTTGTCTGGGAACCTTGATCTGAGGAGCAAAGGCGAGAAATGGAGGTGAGGAAGACGATGGCAAAGCAATCCAGCCCTACACCTGTGCTAAGGGCACTGAGCTCTTAGCCAGACACTGCCAAGCAGCAGAGTGTGTTTGTGCAGGTGTGTCTGTTAAATGGAGAATTGATTTTTTTCCAGCCTCCTCCATTTCCTGCCTACAGATGGCATTGGATTGCAACTTGATTGCCAGTAATTACATGGATTTCACTGAAGACACATACATCCCTTCACTTAGACTGGTTTTATGGAATGCTTCCATTAAAACATAACACATCCCTTTTGTAGAGGTCTCAAAGTAAGAGACTGGACTGTATTCTCACATTCCCTGTACAATGTATTCTCAGCAATAATATTCTTGTTAAAGCACAGAAATTACTATATGTAACCCAAAAATTATATACTGCTGCTATGGAAGCCATAGCTTGATGTGGGGGAAGGAGATCTTTAGTTACAACCTACAATTTTGTTTATTTATCCACATCTCACAGGACAGCCAAAAAACTCGCTGGCTGTCAGAATGGAAATACATACAAACACACACAAGTAAGAATTGTGAGGTAGGTGAAAAGTCACCCAGATGGAAGCAAACAAAAAAAACCCCAATACGAGAGTTTTGATCATGTTGTGTTTCCCTACCAGCAAGGGAAAGGAACAGAATTTGGTCAGTTAAAGTAGATGGATCTTTAATTTTTGTGTAATTGGAAGCCTCTGTCAGGGGAGGGGAGCTGCTCCCAGCTGCCATTTACAGTGAGGATGCTGGGTGTCACTCATCTTCTCAGAATGTTTGCACCATCAGTTCTAAACACTGAAGAGCCTCAGCAGAGCTGTCACCTTTGCAGGAGGCCAGTGAGCCTGTTTGAAGGTATGTACTTATTCTTGTGAAAGCTTTTCCTCCTCTTTTCACTAGACAGAGGCTTCAACTTGTCACCCACTGAAGCTACTTGGGGAAGAAGGGTAAAAAAAATAGGAATACATGATTTGGATGTGCAGGAATGGCCCCTCTGCTGAACAGCAGCAGCACTTACTGGTGCTGCTGGTGGCTGCGCATTGACTCTGGCAGCTGCCCTGGCAGAGCACAGCCTGCACCAGCAGCATTGTGGTGACAGATGGGGTTTGGTTGTGGGGTTTTTGGATGCCTGTGTATGTCTAGTGCAGACTGTTGGATTTGCTCTTCACTAGGAGGGTGCCAGGTACCCTTCAGCAGCTGAGGTACCACTTGTCCTTCTTTGCTGAGCTGCACCAGGCCAGCCACGGTGCTTGGGGCTCATCTGATCTTTCCCATCCATCTGCTCTGGGAAGTCTCCCTTTCCTGCTTTGCTCCCATGGAGGTGTGGGAGAGCCTGGCTGGTATCCTTGACTGCCTCCGTGTGTGACACTGTCAGTCACTGGGACAGAGGGTGATAAAATACACAGGCACCAGAAAGCTTTTTTTAAATTAATTTTTTTAAGAAACTGCATACATCAGAGACAAACAATAATTTAAATACCATGCAGTTTCAGTATGTACAAAAACTAGGACATAGAGATCAGTTTAATTTTTTCTAGTTATTTACATCATTTTCATACAGCCATAATCTGTTAAATTACAATACTGGAAGATCACGATTGACAGCCACCACACTCACTCCTATACAAAGACAATCTATATACATACACTTGGATATCAACTGGAAAATGCAACTGGTGCAGGAGTAACTGGGACACACAGGAACACAGGGTATGTGCCCGTCACCTCCTCTTTGTTTACAGAAGTTGTTCCAAGCTCGAGCAGACTGAACACCTGGGAAAAATAATTTGTCCCCTTTCTCTTTCCTGATTTTTTTATTAGCCTTGTCATCTCCCATGGCTATTTATACAAAGTTATTTTATTTGCAGGCACGTTAAGGAGCCCCCATTCATGTATAACTATGGGTTTCCACCTTGCCCATCTATTTGTATGAGTGCAAGATTCACTAGGCATGTTGGAAGTGCTCCCCCTCTCTTGGTTTATAGTGTTTGCACTGCACAGGTGGTGCTGTAGAAATAAGGAAGGGTGAGCTTGGTGAGTAGTTGCAGTGATGACAGAATGCAGTGGTTACACATGTATTGGGATGAGATTTATTTGTGTAATGGCCTCACTAAATGGTTTCAGTTAACATAAAATAGCTAAAAATCTAGTATGTTCTTTTCCCCGCCTCTTCCTTCTCTTCTGAGAATGCCCAGTGTGTTCACTAGGAATTGCCTAGACCCAAAAGCTAGCCTAGCCCCTTCCCAGCAAACTTGTAGCCTGAAACTTCTTCAGCCTGCAAGTACCCACCCAGTGGAGTGTAGGGTGGGCAAAAGCCACAATGCCCACATTCCCTCTGAGTCAAAATGGTGTTGCCAGGTCCCTGCTACCCTCTGCTGGGGAAGGTGTGCCACTATTGGGCTTCCTCACCATCACTTTTCCCAAACAATCAAAACTTTTTTTATCTAGACATTTTGGAACTGCTTTTTCAATACCCACCACCTCCCCATCCACTCCTTAGTCCCCATTTCTACTTCATTATTCCACAGGCTGCTGAATACAGCAGATGTCAAAATACTTGCACACTTTAAGTATTCAGAATTTGGTAGATATAACAAAAATGCTTCTATTCCTTGATTATTACCTCTGGAGATGGATTACCTCTGGAAAAGTCATTTTTGTTCTGTGTTGACTTTTCCATTCTCTAAACCTGGTTTAATTTCTCTATTACCACTATTAATCTCCTTCCAATCAGAATGAGGATGGCTCTGCTAATACAGTCTTAGCAGGAATGCCATCATTATGTCCTACACATAATCCAGGTCAAAGGAGAGAAGTCATGAATGTTTGTTGTTTGGCTTTTTCCCTTTACTGCCAACAGAATCACAGCTCCTTTGCCATGACAGAGATGGCTTTCACAGATCAGAAAACAATTCTCAAGAAACCACATTTATAAAAAAAGGGACCAGCAGTTCCCCAGTCTGTGTGCAACTTCCCAGGGATGCCAGAGGTGGGCATGCACACTGAGGATGCAGTGCTATGTTCAGGTCCTGACAGGAATGTTCCTGCTGTGGAGTGCCTTGACAAAGGTTAACTTTGCAAACCCAGACCCACTGAAGCTAAAAGCAGATGAAGTGTCAGTTTGGTGATACTGCAGTGCCAAACACCTTGTATGGCTTTTTCCTCCCCCTCCCCCTTTTCAGGAATAAGCTCTATTTCCATCTGGGGAGAAATATGGCAATTCTTCCACTTCTGTCTAGTGTCTGCTCAGCTAGGAGTTAAGTAAAAAAACCCCAAAGAAATAAGAAAAAAAAAAAAAGCATGGCTGCATGGAGCTGCCCTCGGGACAGCACAAAATCATGGGGCAAGGCTGAGTGTGGCAACTTGCTGAGTGGTCAGCAGGGACCTGCCATGGGCTCATCGGGATGAAGGTGCAGGAGAATGTTTGGCCATCACCCAGGACTTGGCTGTTATGTATCTCAGACAGTGCTCAAGGGTTTATTTTGAGTGTCAGACTGGCAGTGTGGGCACTGCTTGGGGCTGTGCCCATGAGGGACAGTGGCAGTGCCCAGAGTGATCATTCCCCTGGGGACTCCAGCACTAACAGTGGACAGACAGCAGCAGCCTGCGACTTCCACCTCCCTCCTCTTAATTTTGTTAATAAAAATGAAACAAACCCTGACCTTTCCCTCCCACTAGCCTCCCCCACCAAGTCCTGTGATTCCTGTCACCACTGCTCCTTAAACAGTGTCCCTTCTATTTCACAGTGATCCTCTAGGCTAGAGATGCCAGGGCAGGTGTGAGATCCATGCTGGGAACACAAGGATTTGTTGTTCTTCAGAACAGCTCTGTTCCAGAGCTCTTCACTAATCCAGTGCAGTGTGTGCAGTTAAAAGCATAAAAGCTTTCTTTCCTTGTTTTAAAGCCCTGATGCAGTCTCGTACCTTGTGTGCATATGTATGTGAATGAATTTATAAACACGAACTGAGGGTTTCATGACAATAACCCCAAAGCAGTGTATTCCTGGCTGGTAGTGCTCTGCCTCTGCTGCACTGAGCTGATAACACTGCACATTGAAGGCTTTCACTACTGATGAACTTCTATCTAAAGCAAGTGCGAGCTGGTGATACAGGGAGCACGGTGTGTTTCCTCAGGAATCATCACCCAGTCTGCGAAGCACCAGAAAGCACCTGGTTTTTACTTTCTTTTGATGTTCCATCCTACAACAGCCAAGCCTCATTTAATAACTAATAATCCACAACATTGCAAGGATGGCCATGGATGAGAATGAAAAGCTTTTGCTTCTGTCTGCTGGAGGGCCAATCTGCAAGGCACTGAGTGCCACCACCATGGAGGGCTTCACCCTCGCTGCTGAGGTTGTTGGGGCAGGCTGGGTGCTAGAGCCACTCCATGGGCTGTGTGCAGGTCCTTTGGCCATACTCCTGCATGCAGAGGAGTGAGGTGAGGCCTGAGAAGAGGCAGGAGTGTTGGCATTACACTGCACTGCACTTGAGCATTAAATGCTCAAGTGTGAGAGGCGTCTCAGCCTGCAATCAGTGAAAGGCGATGTTAGCGTGGAACAGGGGGAGCTGGACAGAGAGCACAGAAGAGAGGATAGATACATGGAAGACGGTGAGAAAGGAAAAATTAGTAAAAGAATAACAGAAATAACTGTTCTGTAGTAAAAACTTTGGCCTCTCTGTTTGAACTGTCAAAGGAAAATAGCTGTTGTGGAAGAAAAGGTGTCTTGGGGAATAATAGTCTGGAACTTCTTACAGTCATGTTGCTACAGTGCTTTCAGCCACTGTCCCAAAACATGGCATAGTAGTATCCTGTAAGAGCTTGAAAGGAATCCTGACAATGTCTGCCCCAGCTTGCTGGCATTATACTAGTTAAGGACTTAATTCTGGAAGGTGATGGCCTAAGTTCAGAAAAGCACTTAATTGTGTTCAGATTCAATTAAGCCTCTTAGACATATTCTTGAAAGCAATGAGGCTGTGTGTGCTTCCTTGCTGTAGAGCACACGCTTAAGTTGGCAAGTAAACCAGGCCCAGAGTGACCCGCTCTCTGAGCTCTGCTTGGTCAGTTTGTGTGTCAAACCACTATAATAAAAATAAATTAAAACCAAAATTAGAACCAGTAAATTCAGAACACCTCTGAATTCCTGTCCTTATGCCTCAGCTGTGGGTACCAGTGACAAGTCCCACCATCCATAAGAATGCCCCAGACTCTTTCTGTAAGGCCAGGTAACACACCTTGTCATGCTTTGCTCAGTGTGAGTTTAGGATCAGTTCTTGAGACACCTGATAGAGAGACAATAGATATCCTTCATGGGACCTGCTGCCCCTCCTGTTGCATGTCCCTTTCCTGCTGCCGGGGGCACATTGGCTCTCACACAGTCACAAGGTTTGGGTGTAAGACAAACGACAAGCGGAGCAGATGCCATGCAGTGACCATGAAGAGATGGGCTTTACTTGCTGGTTCTCAGTGTTCTTGTCACTTACTGCTAATGGGCTCACAACCGGGTTTAGAAAACTATACTTGAAAGAGATGGAAAACAAACAGTTGCTGGAGGTGAAGCAGCCTTCAGTAGGGAGTCCTGTTCTTCAGAGGATTTTTCTGCTTGGTAGCTGAATAATGCCTACTGACTGGCTGTAAACTTCTCCAGGGAAAGAAATGCCTTTCTAGTCAGATGATATTCACAGATGGGTTGGTCCATGGAGAGTTTCACTCCTTCACCATCCTCATAAGGTGCTCTCAGCTTGAAAGGGGTGTTTGGTGTAAGTGCTTTAGTGCCATAGGGGCTCATCTTTTGGAGACTTCACCCAGGCCAAGTGATTCCCTGAACACCGTCTCAGGGCTCTCTAGGGTTGATGACAGAGGCTTGTCAGGATGAGGGGTGCCTGAAGACAACAATGGTTGCACCACCAGCTGGGCTTGAACACATATGGCAAATCCACATGCCGGGAAAGTCCTATACATAGACGCCAAGTCTTGGCACGATTTCCCACCAGGGGTATTTTCTGTTACTGAAGCTTGAACCAGCAGGTCTGATGATGCTGCAGTACTCATCACATGTAAATACAATTCTCCTTTTTTTTAATATTTATTTTTCTACTTCTTTTTTTTTTTTTTTTTTTTTTTTTTTAAAAAGGCAGTTCGGAAGATTTACATTGTACGTAACAGGGAAGTGAATAATACCAGCACTTATGGTTCCTTTTAGTTATGTTTTGAAGATGGCATAGTCAGGTAGAATTGATCTGCTACGGTCTATGAAACCTAAAACCCAAGGGAAAAAAAAAAAAAAGAGAAACAGTAAGATAATATCCTCATATGTATATTGCACATAAAAAAAAATATAACTAATTGCTACAGTGACACCACTAGGCAGTTCAATTCCTGCAGCATTGACATCAGCCATGCTAGTAAGAGGACCCAAAACAGACAGACACACTTCCTTGGCCCTTGCCAGATTCACAGTTCATAGGCATAAGCTGTTTGCACCAAAATCTACAGAGATATTCAAACACTTCAGGTCCATCCTATAGGATCCCTGAGTGGGCACTCACCCTCTTCCAGACCATACAAGGTCTGATTCCACAAAAATTGTCTGGTTTAGACAAACCTTATGCTATTCTGCCAGAAAGATTTACATACAGTTTAACCATGATCATTCCTTAATGTTGGAGGCTAAAGAGACAAATGGAGGTAAAATGGCCACTCTTCCTGCAAGGCACCTTGTGTCAAGGCATTGGTTTGTCAGATCTGCAAATACACATTTTTTAAGCTTTGATTTTTCACTCTATTATGAATTAATTAATGTGTCCCACTAGGAAAGTGACACTTACATTCCTTGCTTTTGCCACTGCTTAATGACATGAAGAGCTCATTACCTTGCTAATGACTTTACAATGGTGATTTATCTAAGTTTATTTAAGGGAAATACTCTCTTTTGTTTAAGCATGCTTCCTTCAATTTCGTTTTCCCAAAGCCACTTCTAGAACCAGTAAGTCCTGCTGTTCTTCAGGCAAAGCCTTATTCCAGTGTCTGTTATATGAGCTGTGGCTCTCTGCCTGGCCCAGAATTACTGAGTCCAAGCTGCTCAGTGGTTTTCGGATACAAATTTTAAAGGGTCACTGCTTACTCCAACACTGGAAGAGAAGGAAAATACTGTGCAGAAACCTGTGAAAGCCAAGCAGCCAGAGAGACTTCTGGAAAACTAATCCAGTCTGTGTGTTGTGGGATGCTAAAGGCTTCATGGAATTCAAAGGAGCTCTCCATGGAGCTTGACCACTTGTAGCAACACCCCCTTTAAAACAGCCTCACCCTTTCTACATTTGTCACCTTGCCCTGGAGGAGCCAAATGTCCCTCAAAGGCTCAGTCACTGGGGTCAACAGATCTAGGTCAACTGTACATCCTAAGGCTTCTCCCAGACCTTGTGGCTCAGGAGCAGCTGACTTGTCTCTAGCAGCACTCTGTCACTACAAACCCCAGTGCAACCAGCCTAGCACACGCTATGATGGAGAAGGGAGATAGTTTCTGCAAGGTAACATATGCATAATACATGTGGTGAATTTTAATATAATTATTAATTTATACACATAAAAATCTTCTAATACAAAATTAATTTTGCCTTAAGCTTTTCTGTATTTTTCCTAAAAGTACCACCTGCATTTTTCATGAGCACTGAACTGATGAACACATTAATACAAGGGCAGCTCCAGTTTCACACCAGATCTCACTGTCACTTGTCTTCAGTACCCAACACTTGTCTTTAAAGTCTAAAGTGTTGATTTGCAAAGACCGGACTTCAGCCCTAGCCCATCAGAGAGGAAAGTGGCTGGTTGGGGGTCACAGATAATTCATTCAGCCTCTACTTTTAAAACTAAAAAGAAGCCCAAGGTGTAAATAATAGTGCATCTCTTACAGCGTGGATCTTGCCATGCCCCACTGTACCATGTGTGACCAGGTGTGGAGGACACGACTGAGAGATCTGTGGGTGGGATCTGTGTGGTGTGGAACAGCTGCACACACAGCAGGGCTCAGTGTGTGCTCATTCAGACTTTGCTACGTGCTCTACAAGGTTTCCCTGTCCTCCTTCTGACACCAACTCTTTTTTTAAATTTTTGATCTCAGAAAAACAGATACGCAGCATGATGATTTAAAAAAAACCCCAGGTTATACTTCATTAAATGGCATGTGCCTGCATAACTCCACATAATGGGGCAGCACGTGTTTGTCTGTGTGAGTTGCTTTTACAGCCGGTAATTCTAAATATTGTCTAGACCTCATGGTGTGTTCAGTGCATGTTGGAGAAACAGCTGCTGGCTTTGATTTTCTTTTGAAAACAACAGTATTCATTTATAGTCTTAAAAAATTAATCTCTCAGCTTACCTTGTTAGATGCCTACTTAATTCATGAACTTCCATTTCAGAGCTTTTAAATTCATTAAGCTCTTTTCGAATGGCTGCCTGCAAAGGACAAAGAAACTCATAAATGTATAAATGAGACAGATCAAAATAAGGTCACTTTATTCTCAAAACAGTATATTAAAAGTAAAGCAGAGAGATAACATTATCAGAGAGACAAAGACAAACATAAAGACTTTAAAATGTGAAAAGGAACAGAGATAAGCATGTTCTAAATCACATAAAGGGAAGAGAGAAATGCTTTGGTGGAATGGCTCAATTTGAAAACATATCACAGACAATGCAGGTACAGAACCCCATTCTGGCTTATTATGTAGACATTTACATGTACAAAATCCAAATTAGCACAAGCATGAGGAAAAAAAAAAAAAAAGTGCACTGCAGTTTGTGAAACACTGTGATCCGTTCCAGAGCTGGGCTGTGACTAGACCGGGCTGAGAACTTGACAGACTTGTGTTTGAGATGTCTTCTGCCTTTATTGGCCCTGAATTTCCTCAGGTGATGTTACCTAAAGTGACTGATCTTACTTGGGAAGGAAAGAGGCTCCCTGCCCTCTACTCTGCCCTGCTCCTTCCTTCTGACCAAGCGGTGCTGTTTACTGAAGTGATTTGACAAATTAACCCAGCAGAAAACCTGCCATGGTGTGGTGGTATTCAGCCTCTGTGGCTTGTCTGTGAGGGGAAAGAAAACCAGGAGGCACTGGCAGGAAGAGAAATACTGAAGAACAAAAAACCAGAGGGGGTGACTTGGAGGGACTCAGCTGCATGGTAGACATGGTGCTCAGCAGAAATGGCTCAAGTCCCAAGCTCAGGGTCAAGACCTCTGACAGCTCTGTGATATTTGTTGCTCATGAGTGGTTTCACTGTGAGCATTTGGAGGGGATGTACGAGGTGTCTGCTGTGGCCAAATGCTCCCATGGGTCCAGGGTGTGTGCACTGCCTTTCTGTGTGATGCTGAAAACATTAGAATCAGAGGTGGAAAGGGGGTGCTCCAGTAAGTGGTACTCATGTCTGTCAGGAATTTTTCTCAGTGAAGGAAATCTAAACCAGTATGAGTAGCACAAGCACAAAACAGGACTTTTACAACAGCCACTGCTGCAGTCAGCAACTACCTTTGCTTTGACAAACCCTAAGTGATGGATTTTGCAAGTGTTTTTGTACAGAAAAGGCCCTTTCTGCTCCTTCTCCACAGCTTTGGTTTCTTATTTCCCTTAGAAGTGCCTGTCAGGTGCTGCCTCATCCATCAGGACAGAGTGATGGCTATGCAGCAGTGCCAGGGCTGCCTTCAGCAGAGCAATCTGCCACTGAAGTGACTGTGAAGGAGGCCACAGGGGTGGTTGACTCCTACAGGGACTGAGATCTATTCCCCCCTCCATCCCTCATCTGTTGGAGAGATGCAAAAATGCCCTTTTCCTTCCCCTAAGAGTCAGACCTGCTAAAGACAAACTCTGAAGGCAGTTCCCTCTACCCAGCACACTGAGCAAGATTTACTGGCAAACAGAAAAGCCCATTGCTAAAATCTGTTTTTGCAGTAAATCTAGTCTGTGCTGACCAATGAAGACAGCTACTGAATCACAGCTCTGCAAGGAAATAATCCTATCTAGGATGATGCAGCTTTGTTTCAATTTGTCTGGCTGTTTTTTCCAACAGTGGACATAGTGTTGAGGAAAAGCAGGTCACCGGAATGACAGAAATCAGAATACTGCCCACAGGACCCAAAACCCCCCAATCCATCTGCTTCCTTATGCCATAAAAGGCATTAATATTAGAATGACAAACATCTCTTCTTCTGATGGTGCTTTGCTGAGAAAAGGTTAATTTGAAGGGCTTAACGCTTTTCTCTGACTACTGAACTTGCACATGCATTATAAAAAAAGAGAAAGTGACAAATACTCTGCCTTAATACTAAACTCTTTACTAGGTTACATTTAATAGTGGTATTTAATGCTTGTTCTTTTCAGAGACATAGGATGAGAGATCAAATCTCCATGCCCAGCTGAAGTTTCTCCATGCCTTTCATCCCAGACAGGGATCTCTCAAAGGCTGTAGAACCAGTTGGGAGATTTATTCCCTCCCTCATCTAATAACTAAGAGAATAAAGCTAAGTCAGTTGACTAATATCTTGTCAAACATGATGAGGTAAATGAAAAAACTAATTTAACCCAGTATATTATGGTCTATGGACAGTCCTAAGGAAGTTTTTAATTTTTTTTTTCAGATCAGTTTATGCTACGTTAACTTCACCAAAGCTAAACTGAAAAAAATCCCTCTATCAAGGAGGAGAACAATGTCCCAAAACTATACAAGTCCTTTGGTTGAATTATACAAGTATAACAGGCTGTCCTTTGTGAATAAAACCAAGAGCACCATAAATGAGTGGTGTAGCTGGAAACTCTGCTAAAGCTCTAAACATTGGACATCATGCTCTCCATTGCTGAATGAGTGAGTTCCATGGCAAAGAAGCAGTCAAGGCTTGAATCCAGGTATCTGAAAGCCTTTAAAATTAAAAGGGCATCGTAGCATGACTATAAGATTCACGACTGAATTACTGAGCCTCATAGTCCTCGCTTCTTACAATGTTCATAAAATCTTCTAAATATTTTTTCTGAGGTCCCATTAAGACCCTCAGAATGTGACTGATAAAATTTGCCAGCAACTTAATCCCTCTGTCATCAATGTCAACACCAGAGACACTATTTAGTGGAAGTTCCACCAGTGCTCAGAGGGCAGTGCCATCAATACCAAAGTGTGCCTTTTTTTTCATCTGCAGGTCTTGTGCGATTTCAGTTCAGTGCTTAAAATACTCTGTGGCAGAAATCCTGAGCAAATATCCCTGTTGTAACACACTAGAGAGAAGTGACTGGCTTTGGAGGGATGGAGGTACCTTTGCCAAATTGACCTGCTGGCATTTTCACACCCAAGCCTGCCCTGTCCTGGCACAGCCATTCTGGCACACACTCCTGTCTCCCTGCTCTGCTAAGTCTTGCCAGAGCTCTCAGCTGGCAGCATAACGTGGTAAGACCAAAACCAACAAACAAATAACAGGGCTGTCATCAAAACCTTTCCTCAAGGGGCTTGGGATTCCTTCCCTCCTGGTTTCCATGCATATAGAAACCTTCTTGCCAAAGATTTATGCTCAAACAAACAAACCTTGTGAATGTGAAAAAACTATAGGTGTGTTGGTAAGGGATGTCAGGTAGTTGTTTATTCCTTGACAGCCATGGGATCTGTGGGACCCAAGGGATGCTGTTTGCCATGCCATGCTCTGGCTGTTTAGGCCATGGCTCTCCCAGAGTTGCTCCACTTACTTTGTCGGCGGCTGTGAGTCGTGTCCAGGGTTTGTCTGCCCTCCTGTCGTAGTCCTGCGCGTCTGCCACTTCCACGTAGTCGCTGAAGCGGATGAGGATCTTCCTCTCACGTAGCTCTTCTACTGTGGGCCTTTGACTCAGCTGCAGGTTTGAGGAAGGAATGGAAAAACACATCAGGACTTTGCTTTTTCCCTGCAGAGTGCTGCTTAGGGATTTATTTTACTGCAACTGCCATTACAGTAATAAGAGGGTTTGGACATTCCCAGTGCTTTGTTTTTGTCTGCCTTTCACAGAATTTCTACCTGGGAAATGCTCTCTTGTTATAACACCTTGAATATCATCTCACCTTGCTGCCAGAGCAGTCCACTGTTCTTTGGGAAGCTGCTGTGGCTGGAGACCTCAATTCCCAGCTGAGGTTGATCACCCTTGGCAGAAATGAGATGTAAGACAAGAAAGTCTCCTAGTGCACTGATGTCCCAGGAAGAGACAAAGATCACCACACTACTCTAAAATGACCTGCACAGGCTGTGCACTTTCCAGCCTTCTGCTGCTGTTGTCTCTACTTTTGTACTGCCTGGGAAGAGTCAGGCCAAGGCATGGAGTGGCTCCTGCCCTGAATTACATGCAAAAGGTGAAAACCGACTGTCTTTACCATTCTGATATTCTGCAGACATGTCCTTACCTCCAGAAAAGGCAGGCAGGATGATTAGTGCTCATTGAACTTTTAACTGCATCTATTGACAGCTGTGGTTTGTATCACAGCCTATTTGATTATTAAAATTTTATGTTGCACACTACAAACCAAAAAAATGGCACTGGTGGATTGTATCATGTCAGGAAAGCATCTTCATTGTTTCAAGGATTTATTTCAAATTCCACAGGAGAATAAGCAGCCACAGTGAGAAACTCCTCTTAAATTAGTGTCCTGATACGCACGTGTCATACAGCCAGTTACATGGGCAGGGACAGCAGTTGGCTTCCAGGGATCAATTCTCCTTGGATGCACAGCATGCTGGTGAATGTCAAAAGCAATTACACAATCGTTTCTGAAGGTGCTACATAAATGTGTGCATGTGCTGTAGATTAGCTGAAAAGTTTCACTGTTAGAGTAGAACGTTCATACCCAGGATACATCAGGAAAAAAAATATCCTGATAACAATTTCCTACAGTGCATCATGCTCTTCTCACTCACTAGAAATAGATATGTTTAAAATACTTTACCCTTGTGAAGGGTGAAGGGTCTAAATATTTAATAAAATGCTTGAGATTCTATTCTGAAACATTATTTATGCCCCTGAATCCACCTTTCTTCCAAATGAAGTATCTCAGTTTCCTGCATTTCATCTTCCAGGGAGAATTAAGCTTTAAAACAGCCAGGTTACAAATGAAGGGTGAAAAATCCCTTCTTTCTTCAGCACTTGGGTGGAGCTCCACCACCCTATTCTGCATCTGGCTGTAAGCCTGTGTGCTTGTTCTTGGCACGGTCGGTTGTCTTCCTCTTCTGTTTAGAAAAGATGATTGGGATGGGAGGCAGCAGTGGGGCTGCTCTCCTTACACCAGCATCCCTGAGCATGCACACACAAATCGGGTTCAAACACCTAATGTGGAGAGTCTGCAGAGCTGCACTAATGTCCTGCCCGTGAGATGCTCGGGAGAACGGGAATGAGGGTGGAAAAAAGATGCACTGACTCTTGTGCCAGTGCTCCTGCTGTGAAAGAGTCCTGAAATCTATGGCTGGTATCACATAGTTCATGTGTAGCCATAAATCTACATATATTTCCATATATAAATACACGCACACAAAATATATTCAGTACATTAAAATACATTAAACCAAAGTGCCAATCTGATCATGCTAAGTGTAACGAGAGAGACAACCACGCTAAGTCATTTTCTAAAAGCCATTAATTAAGGGCTACATTATTTGAATGGTTAACAACTTTCTCTGCCTTCTTCTCATAGCGTTGCAGAGATTTCTTGTGACCTTCTAGGTGTGAGAGTCTTGCAGCATGTTTGGGCTGCCCAGAGCTCCCTTAACTCTTGAACAGCTGGGGAACCAGCTTTGCAGGACAGGGTGTAAGCAGCCCCACTGCAGGTGTCAGTTCCATGTGTGTCCACGCTGAGGGCACAGCTCAGATCTCACATTGCAGTTTATTTTTATGACTTGTGAGCTGTGGTCTCTTGGGTCTAAACTGCTTAATGCTATACAGTCCTTATCAAGCAGCACCTGAGAACAAGCTCTTCTAACAGGCAGAAAGAATAGGGCACATTCAAAAATTACAGGACAAGGACTTGGCCAAGGGCATGATGCAATTGTCTGCACAAAGTGTGGTGCTCCAAGCAGGGAGAAGGGGTTCTTACTGACCCTTTTTAATTTGCTTCAGGTAATGTTGAAGGGATGTACATGCATGAGTGTGTCTGGACTTCTTCTGTGCACACTACCTGGGAATTTACATTTCTATTTACCTACTTGTGAAGATCTGGGAGCTGAGGGAGGAAGGTAATTCTATGGTGAGTGGCTAATTATACGAGTGTGAACCAGGGTAAAATTCCCTTTCAAAATAAATGGATTTGTATTAATGCAAGAGCAGTAAATGAGGACAGGACCTCTCATGCCTTGTCACAGGAGGTCAAATTCTCTTCTATATATTCTGCAGCCCTGTAGATACAAATGGGCATTTTCCAGGCTTTGATACTAAGGCAATTTGAAAGGGAAGGTTTAACACATCCCCCTTTGTCCGTGGCATGTGAAATGAAGCAAACCCAAGCATTCCCACCAGGTAAAGTGGAGGGGGACTTACTGTTGCCAGTCTGGTCTTGGGATTTAGTCAAATGCAAAATGCTGAGTTTGCTCCACTTCAGTCACAAAAAAGCTTATCTTAGCATGTCATCATTGCCTGCTCTGTTTCCTCATTAAAATGTTACAGCTGTTATTTAAAGAAGAAAACAAGCTGAAAAATTACAAACCCTAACCAGCAGCACCCCTCCCCCTCCTTTGCTCCCCACCTTCTGCAGTAAAGACCTAGGAGCAGGATGTGATGAAAATGCCCTGAAGACCTTTCCTTCTGACTATAAATGCAGTTTATCCAAATTAGCCAGTAACCTTTTCTTCTTCTTTGACTTTTCTCCTCCCTGCTGCCTCTCTCTCACCTCTCTCTGATGAGTCCCACCTCTCTCAAGAGTTCATTATTTTCAACAGCCTTTGCTGATGCAAGCCAGTGAAGGTCAGTTAAAGAAAAGCTTGAACATCTTCAAGCAGGGGATATATTTCCCAGAGAGGCGCCAGTGAACAGAGCATTTAAATTGGACTGGGGCAAGAATTTAACAGGAGCAAAGATTTCAGATTACGGCACGGATTTTAAGAAACAGCCACACCTCTTCAATTTGATAGTCAGTATTACAGCTCTGAGAGATTTCCTTTTGGAGCTAGACCTCTGAGAAAAATAAGCTATTGGCAGTGGGGAGTTAGGAAGCAGTAAACAGCTCTGGGGATTGAGAAGCATGGTGCCATTTACAAGAAGAGATGGTAGGAAAAGAAGAGTTCTATTCCACTTTGCAAGTGATTTGTAACATGTTCTGTTAATCCAGGTTAGGATTCTCTCTCTGTAATGGAAGTCCTCAGGGGACATTCAGGCTTGTGTTAATTGCCTTGGTCCTTGGCCAAGTTTGTCATGGTTCAGAGAAGATACGTTCTTGGTAGTAATTTGTGGGGGCCCAGATCTCCCTGTGGATGTGACCCATCTGCAATACTTCCAGAGGGCTTCTGCACATTAATATTCTTTGAATGGGCTGGAGGTCAAGACCAGTGCTCAGAGAAAAAAACCTTCCTAATCCACATGTCCCTCCACTCAAATGACGCAAGTCCGTGTGCCCAAAGGCGCTCGGTGGGCCTGAGGGGCAGGGAGAGAGAGGACAGGGGGGCTGGACATCTCAGGTGACAGGCAAACATGCTTGCACTCTCCTTCTGGGGCAGCAGGGACACGAACTGCTGAGAAACTTAGCCAACAGCATGTCCTTCATTTTGTTATTTGAATGGTAGCTATTCCTCACCCCACTTAATGTGGAACTAGATGAGTCGGAGAGGATGGAAAATGCTAAAAGGGGCAGCTCGCTATAGGTCACCTAATTTCTTTATAATGTTTTTTTTTTAGAAATTGCCTGTCCAAATGATGAATTCAACTGGATATTTATTGCTGACTTTAATAAGGCATCTAGACCTAGCAAGGTAATCTTACTTATTACAGCATGTCATGTTACAACTTATCATCACAACACTGTAACAAAATGTCAGTGCTGACAGAATTTTAAGAACAGCTTTTTTATGGATGGAGTGGGTTCTTCCCTTGGAATTGGAATGTTGCCACCAAAAAAAATGGAGACAGTATCAGTTTCTGTAGTGCAAGGTCAGAAGTCTCATCAGTGGCTTCTACAGAACCCACTTCCCTTCTTATGTCCCAACTACACACGTTTCCAAAAGGGGTAACATGGCAGAGTTTCCTCATGTTGAATTTACCCTGCGGGCACGTGTGTGCTTGAAAACAGTGCAAACAGAAAGGGCTGCTGGGCAACACACCTGGTGTGCTCAATTAAACTTCTGCTGGATCTGGGGTTTAAAATCCTTTGGCACTAAGACTTCAGTACAAACCGACAGAAGGAGCTTGCCACTCTGCTGTAAACTCGACACATCTGGGACAGGCTCATGAAAGACACAGCTGGGGAATAACAACTATTTTTGCAGGATTCACTCAGTGGTTGGCATTTCTAGTTGTTGTCTAAAACACTCCAACACTTTATTTACTTCTTTTCTCCAGTGGTTTCTGAGCTTTTATGATGGTATGTTTGGTAGGTGAGAACAAAATCCGTTGTTAGATCAGCCCTGCAATTCTTTCGTTAAAATTACATGTGTCACTAGAACAATTTACAACAGTTTAAAAAGATGATCCAAATCAAACAATGTTAAGTCGTGTTGGTATCCACCTCAGAAATGTGGGGAAGAAAAATCTTTACTAGAGAGGAAGCCAAAAAAAAGACTAAAAGGTATGTGACCAGGAACAGGGGTATGAACATTAAAGAGCCAAATGCCAGGGCCTTGGACTGATGCTGCTTTCCCTGTTGTTCCTACGAAAGGTGCAAACAAGACAAAGCAAGAAATCTCCCAGAAAGCTGCCGAGGTTTTGGGGAGCAGACACTGATGTGAAGCAGTGGCAGCCTGGGTGCTTTAGCTGAGCTGTGGCCTCTGCCTGTGACAGATGATTCCTGTGCTCTGCACCTTTCCTACAAGAAAAGGATGGGAATGATGGGAGCTGTGTGGTGCCGGCTCAGTCAGCAAGCCCTCACTTCTTAGGCAGCACATTGGGTGTGGGGAGCTTTGCTCTGTATCTATTACAGCTGCTCCTCAAATGGCATCAAGCTCTGCACTGGATTCCTGCACGTGTTTACCCTTCAGTGTACAGGGAAAAGCCTGGTAAAATGGTATTTCCAGCCTTTGCGCAGAGCCTCAATCCCATGAAACATCTGCAATGCAGTTAGGATCTTTTCTTTCAGGCAGTGCTAAGAGGGAATGCAAAATCATCCCTGTCATTGTGGTGAGGAACAGAAGTGTTTTACAAACAATATTATGACTCTCTAGCTCCTGCAGACAACAGAAGTATCCCCCCACTGCTGACCAAGAATTCTACCTATTTACATGAACTGAGAATAAGGCATGACATTTTTAATCGTGGTAGAAAGCAATTCAGTTCTCAGAATGTAACCTTTCCACATGTATTTAGAGACCTTTCCTTGTTATTATTTATACCATGAAAGCTGTGATCACATAGGTCAAAAAAACTAAGCCATCTAAAACTGTACAGAAAGGGAATAATGCTGCTTCACAAGTATGTGAGTTTTTAGAGGGCTTTCTTTACCCTTGGAGACAGGAAATATGTCAATGCTGAAAGAAAGTTAATCTGTAATAGCAGGATGGATTGTTCACTGTGTATGTTTGGGCATCCGTAGACATTTATGCCAGCTGCAAAACTGAATGGGTACATCTGAAATGACGGTTCTTCAGTTTTAAGAGTAAATGACTTTTGAATAAAGCAATGCTGTTTTGTTTGTCCTTCCCTGCCAATACAAGATTGTTTTCTGCACTATATGCTTTTTCATAAATGCTTGTCTCTATTTAGTTTAAATGCCTCAATTGACAACCTCCCTTTCCAGAAAATGTTTAGCTTCCAGTTTTATGAGGGTTTTTTTTTGGTGGAATTTTCAAATCAACATTGCTTTAACTCTGCTCTCTGTAATGGCTACAGAACCCATTACATTTACAAGAAGCACTGGTCCTTGTAAATGCTGATCTTTATCCTTCACTGTTCAAAACTCCTTCAGTTATGAAGACTAGATCTTCTTTTTTCCTGTTTGATGTTACCAGCAATACCCTGCAAAGTGGTTTCCTTTGCTCTCTGTGGACTTACACCCTGCAACATTGCTGATTTCTTTTAAAGTTTTTTTTTAAGACTTGTTTCACACTCTACTTTCAAAAATGGTGCTGAAGAAAAGGAAAAAGACAACTGTGCAGTAGGGAGAAAGTTACAGTAGTGTCATAATAGGATCAAAGTTGGTTCTCACCTTACGTGTTAATCTTCTCTTAATCTCTCGTTTTTCCTCCTGCTCCTCTTGCTCATTCCGGGCTGTAAAAGATTTACAAGGATCTCAGGCTGTGGACTCATCAGGCATGCACTGTTTGCAACAAAATAAGCCTTGCCATCAGTAAGTGTATTAATGTTTCAGGACCTCTCTGATGCACAGTATGTCCCTCTGGGGCTGGTGAACGTCCTCGATCCGTAGCTACTGTGCTTCTTCACACGCTTCATGAAACATCTACAGCTTCCTTCCTTTCCTTGTGCTGGCACCTCTTCATGTATGTCACTTTCTAGAAGGGCTGGGCAGCAAGCCAGCTCTTCAAAAAATGTTATCTCCCTGCCCACAGGCCTGGTGGCCTCAGGGGGCTCAGCTACGATAGGGTTGGATTCTGCAAGGGCAATGGTTGGAAAAGAAACACATGCATTTTTTTTCCATCTGCAGAATAATTTCTTGCAGATACTTTTTGGAGATAATAGAAAAAACCCTTTGGAATAGAAGTGCCAGGCAAATCGTGCAACTTCCCATGGCATGAGCAGAGTTAAGGAGGGTGTGTCCTTCCATCATGAGCCTTCAAAGTATCACACTGGAGCATAAAAGCTCATCCTAGGTCAATTAACTTTCAACATTAAGCCAAAAGATCACGTGCTACAAGTTCTTCCCAGGGCATGCCTCAACTCTTCTCCCTCAAGAGCTCAATCACATTTGAGTACGCTAACTCTTCTTCAGCTTAGCACCAGGCTGTCATGCATTGTTTTTGCAATGACCTTTACAAAAAGTCACTAAAATCCCAAGCTTTCAGGTACTCAGCTTCTTGATCAGTTAGGATCTGTCTCCACTGCTTCAGTGATGGCTGAAATGCTCTTTACTCCAATCATGCCAGCACATAACAGGTGAGAGCAAACACAATTCATCAGCTTTTCCAGTAAGTACTCTGTGCCCCTGCTGGGATCCAGTTTTTGCTCAGCTGGGACCAGGAATGACTCTCTGCAGGGAACATTGTGGACCTCAAAGGCCAGCTGAGGATAGGTGCCTTGATCTAAATCATTAAACTTTGGACTGCACTAAACTCAAGGGGGCATCCCACATTCCTCTCTGCTGATCCAGCAGATGGAGCAGGCACCTCCTGCAGAGCAGCAGTAACAACCCACCAGTCGTAGATTCTTCGGCTGTGAGAACACAAGCCAGCACTCTCACTAGAAAACTGGGGCTTTCCCCACACAGAAATGAGACCTAAGGTTTAGAGCCCACAGAAGCCTGAGCAGGTGAGGAGGGCTAGGCTGGAAATCAGGTTTCTCACTGCTCAGTGCTATCTCTCAGACAGTGCTATCACAACTGCTCACTGACTTCAGCAGGACTGGGAAATCTCCACCGAAGTGGACAAAGAACCTTCAATGTTATGATGTTTCACACTACACTCCTGATCTTTAAGTGCCATTTTACCAAAAATACTGCTTATATTTTCAGAAGGAAGGAAACCAGTAGTGGACTAAAAAGAACACAAGACAGCAGGGAGTCACAACTGCACAACTGTCTTTTTAAGCAATCACTGGAGTACCTACATTGATAAATGTAGTTTTCCTCTTTCAGTGGTTTCTGTCTCTACTGGGCTAGATACTCTCCTATCAATTGATCCTCTAGCAATTTTTTTCTTCCCTTTGTGTCTCAAATTTGGAGGAGTTGGTCCAAACTCTGTGCTGTTGCTTTCAGACACAGCACTAACTAAACAGAATCCACACAGAGTCAGGGTAGAACTGCAAGCAGCCAAAGAGTTATGTATAAAACTTAGTAATGGCTATTAATTTTTGTCCTTGGCATCTGATGTTTTTCTCTTCCCCTTACTCTCAGCCCAGCCACCCACTTTCAGAGACAGCCAGGCAGGCTTAAGACTTCAGGTAGGTAAAAGCTGGAAAATAGGAATACATTCTCCTTCAAACTAGAAAGTGACTTTGTTTTAGCCTATTTCTTTGAAGTTAAGTCATGCCAATCTTGTAAAGCTACAGAACTGATGCTTTATTTTATCTTATGTGTTCAGGAGATTCTCTGCTTCTCAAAACCTGTGTGTTAGGGTGATGTAGGTGCAATTTTCACACCTGATTTCTGTGCCAGTGTGAAATGTCCCCCAGTACAGTTTGAGGCATTCAAAACCCACCTAACCATAATTTTTGTGAGGAATTTATACAACCCTGAACGTGCCAGGCTGACAACTGGATTACTTGTATCCACCTGTGAAGTGGCACAGGGGTGGTGCATGGCGGGGGGATCGAGGCATCTGTCCCTATACACTCGGGCAGCAAGTATAGCTGCAAAGTGCTCTTTAGTCTTCAAACTAACCCTGCAGGCCTGGACTCCTCCCACTCCATGCCCTTGACCTAAATATGAGTCAGTGAATGAGGAATACTTCAGTGAAGGAGACCCTACAAGAACCAGGTGTCTCTGCTGTTTCCTTGCTGTGGCTGTTGTGATTTCACTGTTGCCATCAGCAAGTCGCAGAATTTGGAAATGGATGCTTTGCCCTTGTAGAGATAACTCATAATTATTGCAGTAGCACAGACCTAGGAAGCATTCCATTCATGCATAAAGACCGTCTGTCCAACCACAATTTGCCTCATTTTTTCCCATCAGCATGGGCAGTAATGCAGTTACACATGTAATAGGAACATCATGGTACCAGATATAACATTTCCATCAGGGAGATTTCAGCTTTAACTGCAGAGAAAGTCCTGTTTAGTCTGCTTGAGAGCTTGGTAGGTTTTCTTTTGTGTTTGTGCATGCTCTGGGCTGGGCTTTTGCAAATTGCTTGACCTGCTTACGCAGAGAATTTATAGTCTTTTTATTAGCACTTCCTCAATCTCTCTCTATACTCCATTATATTTATTATAATGCTCCTTCTCAGAAGTCTAGAGACATGGCACAAAATGATGTACAAATCAGAAAATATTTATATTTACTTGTTCAGGGGTAGAGCATGTTTATGCTTCCTTTTTTTAAATTACGTAACAAATTTAATTTTTTTCTTTCCTGCTGTGGTTCACCAAAAGTTGGAATGCCTAGAAAATACCACATTACTCTCTCCTGTAATTAGGAAGCTGTTCATTTACCAAGACACACATGTTTGAGGCAGATTTTGCTAAAGCAAGCTAAAAAAATCCATTTAAGAAATACATTGTGGTTCTGGAATCAGGGTAATATTTTCAAACATTCATGTCATTTAAGAGCCTTTATTTAATTAAAAAACAAAATGATGTTACTCAAGGGGTAACTCCTCTGAAACGTAAGACACCTTTAGGGCGCTCTGTGACTGCTGTGCTCAGCAATGTGACTTTTAGGAATGTCTGCAAGGCACCCAGCATTGGAGATGCTGCTGATCCTGGTTCAGAGCAGGTGCCCAAGATGCCACCTCCCCCAATGCCAGGGCAGTGTTTGTTGGTCATGCACCAGTGCCAGCTGGTGCCTGATATGTTTGCTCAGAGGTCCCAGGATGACAACATGAGCTGCCAGAAAATTGGCCTCTGTCGCTCTGTGCCTCAGCCTGACATCAGTCACGTTGCAGGTCCCCCCTTCTCCAGCTGTTCTGCTATGCCCCTGTGAGACAATCACAGCTGGATGTGCTAAATATTTCCCCAGGATCTGCCCCTGACTTCCTCCAGCAGCCAGTCACCGGAGTTAGGAGCAGACAGTCGGAGCACAGTTATTAAGAGAGGGCTGGTCCCAAACAAATGGCTTTTCCAGCAGCCTCAGGCTTGCCCACGCCGCTCTGCTGTCCGGTCTTTGCTCCTCTTTGCATTCACAGTGGTGTCTCTCTCTCTCTGACTACCACGTGTAATAACATCAACAGATGAAAAGACCCTGCTGGGCACTAACACTATCATTAATCTGCTAAGAATTTGATTTTGAAGTATTTAAAAAATGAATGCTGCTGATTTTCAGAGAATTAATCTTCTGCTACCACGTTTTTATGATTCTATGCAATGCAGCTATTTGAACAAGAGAAGGTGAATTATGGACCTACCTAAGGAGACATTATGCATAAGGTATCATTTTGGAATACTTTTTTCTGTAGTAATTTTTAAAAATTTTCCTGGACATATGGATTTACTAACTTAAAAGGGGAAGAACTTGTAGTTTGTTTTTTTTTTTTTTTTTTCTGTTTCCAAAGTAACAACAACAATTAGATAAACAGCTTTTTTTTTGTTGTTAATATTCAAAACACTTCCATGCAAGTAAAGAAACTGTAATTTTCTTCCTGTTCATCCATGAGGTTGTGAAAGTTGGACTCAGTCCAGCTTCCCTTGAAGTCAGTGGCAATGTATGTACTAACTTGGTTCAGGATTTCTGAGTGGTATTTTGTCCCTTTAAAATAACACAGGCTGAGGATCTACCAGCAAATTTTTGGCTGATTTAAAGGGAGAGTTTCAAGGGAATAACCCTGGATTCTTTCTTAAATTGAATAAAGGCTCCAGCTAGCATAGATGGCTGTGAAGATTTTTAGGAAAGCTAATCGAGCCCTAATGTCTTTACTATGATAAATGCTATGCCCTAATGTCTTTACTAACTTACAATGGGATGCTCATCTATATAAGTGCTGCACAAAGGAGGCTTTTCAGGATGTCTGACCCCCTGTCTGGAATGTCATTCAAGACCTGGGATTTTTTCCCCTTAAGTTGTTTATTCTTGTAAATTTACTGACTCTGATTCTGCAGGTCTAGATGTTGTTACAGACTTCCACGCTTATTTGCACTTACGATGCCCTTTATTATTTTTAATTATTATCAGTGATGCTTACAGAGAATAGTTGATGTTTATAAAAACCACCAAATGTATATGAAAACTAACCCAGATCATCTGGCTTCAGGTTAAATGTCAGCAGAATCAGGACTTACGTTTCAGTATGTTCCTCTGCTCCAATTCTTCAGCAGTCGGCCTCTGGCTCAGTCGTCTGCGAAAAAAGTCCAAGATGAGTTTTTGGACCATATCATACTCTCTTCAGTTCTCTGCCTGGAAGAGTCACTTTGGGGTGTGAAAGGCAGAACAGAAAGCACTGACACTGCTCCATTATGTACTTGGTATGCCTGGACCATGCGTGACACACACCATGTCTCGCTTTCGCTGTTTCCTCTGTTTCCAACCCACGAAAGACAAAATACGTTATGTCATCCTAGGCATGACTCTCCCACCCCAACCCCAGGCAGAGCTGCTGAAAGCTAAGCCACACAGATGTCTCCACTTAATTTCCTTCCCTCCATGCCTTCTTCCTGACTTGCACAAGTATTTCTAGCTAGGATCCAGCTAACCCTCTCGCTGCCCTCTCGCCAGCCTCCTGACTGCGCCCCGTTGGTTCACACAGCGTTTGAACACACAGACACAGAAAAAACAAGGGACTGTTTTTGGCAGCACTGAGGGGAGAACAATAGCAACCCTCCTCCTCCTCTTGTGGCTTTTATTAAATCCTATATTGAAGGATCAGTGTGACTTGCTAGTCAATCTGTCTGTAATAGGGTCAACAAACCCCACAATCTCATTACAAATGGGGGCTCTGTACATAGGAATGACCTGAATATTCAGAATACAGAGCAAGCACAAAAGGGTCTTTGCAAAACAAAGTGAACCAGAGAGATGACATCAGAAGTCAGCACTGTTGGGCATCCTCATACTTTTATCCAAGTCAATGGGTGTTTTGTCAATGATACCAGTGACAAGACAGAGCCTTCTCTTCCTTCACACTTGGTCACTCACAGACATTTCCAACTTGAGGGCCCCAATCTCTGTCAACTGGACCAGCTTCCCTGTGAGTTACTGGTCACTGGGCACTGATAGGAAATGATAAGAATGCTGCATGGCTTCATCTTCTGCAATGAATGTTCCCCTGACCCTGGGCACAGCAGCTCCCTGAAATGGAGCTGGCTCTGCAAGGCTGGATGAGAGATGTCTGACAATGACTCCTCACCACACAGGGGCTAAGCTGCTGGTGCACATGTATCCCCAGCCTTCTCCAGGGCCAGGAGCTCATGTGTGTGCCAGTTCAAGACCCCTGCCCCTCACACTGTGTGCAGAGCACAGGGCTGAACAAGCACTGGGTAGGAGCCCACCTCCCACACCAGCTGTTTGAAGGCAGAAGCTTTACAGGCACCTGATTTTACAGTCTGAAAATTTCTACCAGCAGAGGTGATACCAGCCGTATGCCCTTTGGGAGCACTTTACACCACGAAAACAAACCAGCAGAACACAGCCCTATTTCAGCGTAGAATTTGGAGTCAGGAGCTTTGTCCCTTTCTCATAGCAGATTGAACATTCATCTCATTAGAAATATGTTAAAAGGGACAGAAACTGATCCTTAATTCAGAAGTAAAGAATGTCTGCAAAGTACTTTGAAGATGGAAAGTGCTATTCAAGTGCTTGCCATTACCACCTTTAAGATACAGTAGCAGTTGCTAATGGGAGACAGCCTTAGGACTGGGGAGCAATTAAAACTACTTCATTTCTAGCATCACATGAGAACCAAAAAAGAAGAAGTTGCCACTTTTAGCCCCACCACATGTGTCTGCAGGAACTGTATTACAGATGTTTTTAATCCCCCATGCCATGGTGCTTTTCAAAAGGATGCATCAGGGGGATGTTCAGGATGAACTCCAGCTATCCAGAATGTGGATGTCTTCTACAGAAACAAACATCATAATAAAAGGAGAAAGAAAAAAACTCTCCCTATAAGTCCTCCTGTTTCCAAGAAAACAGGGATTGAAGGATTCAGATAACTGTTCTGTCATGAACAGTTCACACCAGGACATTTCCAACAGAAGGCAGAAATTTTATCTACCTACAGAAGTGACTTACAACAAGGATCACATCTTCCATGTGTTTAGTGAGGTTCCTGCCATGAAGTAGATGCATTTAAACTAAGCTTTCACTGCATGTTACCATGGCATTGCTTCCACACCAGAGGACAAAGATTTCCTCCAAGCATGCCCTTGTTGTTATCTGCACCCTCTACTCCTGTGCTGCCCAGGACCTATAGACCATGGGATTCTTCCCCACACTGTCTGGTAGGACCCCAAGTGAAAGCCAGCCAAGGACACCCATGTTCTCCATCAAGAGTCAAATTACTTTGTGGATCCCATTATCCACCCTTTTCAGTCTATAGAGTGCTCCTGCCTAAATGGTGACTGCCACTTTTAAGTGATGCACAGCAGAAAAAGCCATGCCACTTTGGACAGATTCATTCATGGATTAGCAATCACTTCTGGAGTTTTATAATCCCAAGTTTCTAATAATGTGACTTAGGCAGTAGGAAAAGCTAAGGTATTCTTGTAGTGGAACAAAATCTTAATTAGTCCTTACAGTGCAAGTAGTAAAGCAGCAGTGGAGGATGAAGAAGGTCACAAATAGAAGCCATGGAGGTTCCTGGCCTCCAGTACCAGTGTCTGCTTTCATCTCCATGAACTGCTGTTACATTCCCATTTCCATCCTCCTTTGGCACTGACCGAGCCTGCTTCTTCATTGTAAGTCCCTCCTTGATGAGCTCTTCAAATAAACCCAGCCCCTTCCACAGCCCTTCCCTTCCAAGCTCCCCAAATTATCTCTTTTCATGGTCTCTTGCTCATTTAATTTAATTCCTTCTCATGCTGTTACAGTGACTTCTGCCCCCACACAACCGGGGCTTTACAAACACCTCCACCAGCTCCTGAGAACAGCACCATTTTAGCTCTTGTTCCTTGCTGCCTAATTTCTAGGCTTGCCAGATGTTGAACAGCTGTTAACATCTCTGTTAATCTTTGAAAATCTTGATACTAGTTACAGATAATGTAAATCAAGAAACACAAGCAGCTCTTGCTTTATTACTATGGCTGCAAAGACACAGGGTTTTTTTCCACACTTACTTTCAGTAAACCATCTCTAGCATAGAGCTCTGACCTTGGCAAACATCAGTGGTGATAGCTCCTCTCTTCTGCCTTCCTTCCTGTCCTGCCCAGAATAAAAGGCTCTTAATGAAGCCCACCTAGCTTGCACGGGTTGATTTCACTAGTTTGATTGCTGGCTTGCTGCTGTGCCTTATTTAATTTAACATCAAAGGGGCTGCATGAGGCAGTCAGGAGGCCACAGGTCAGGAAAAAGGTGTCTCATTAGCAGCACAATCAGAATAAACGGGAGAAAATAGAGGTGAGGAAGGAACCTGGTGCCACAGCAAAGAACGGATCTGCTTGTGCAAACTGTAAGGATGGAGGGAGATGTGTGGCGCTGCTGTTGATCAGAAAGATAACGCCGGCTGTTTCATCAAACAAAGTAAGTGCAGGTGTCTGAGAAAGGAACAGGGGAGACAGGCCTCAACAAGTAGCCACCTCTAACAGCACTTTCTGTATTCAAAATGTTCATGTGTGAACATGCCTGACCTTCACTGTGCCACCGTACAGTTTTGCAATATGCTTCAGGCATTCCAGAGGACAGGAAAGTGTATTGTAATTTGTGCTTTACAATGTATTGCTTGGTTTATACTTCATACATTTCTGCAATATTGATTACAACAGTTTTGCAAATATACTGTGACAAAGGTTTTTCTACAAAGGAAAGCTTCCTAAGATTTATGGTGACATAAGGAAAGCCTTGCTGGGATTGAAAAAATAATATACAAATGAGTTTGTCAGTAAAAACCACTCACATTTACAAAGATAAACTTGACAGCAAACCAATTTTCTGAATTAATTCTCTGCATGATCAAACGCATCACGCTCCTTGTGCTAGACAATAAGAGCTGAGCAGTTCTTTATAAGGACAGTGTAGTGAGGCTTATTTTGTTGTGTGTTTTTATTTTTTTGCTTGTTTGCTTGCTTTGAATTTGCTCTGGGCTGGGCTAGTCACATTATGGCAGACAAGTAGGAGTTTGGGGCCAGAAGATACAATCATGCAAAATCAGTTGCTGTAGATCTAAAATATTGGCTGGTGTGGGTGCAATCTCCTCAGGGACCAATAGGAAAGAAAGGCAGCATTTTCACTGATGGATACTACTGTTTGGACCCTCCCCAGAAAACTGAGAACTCAGAATTAAAAGTTTCTGTTCCATGTGTCAGTGTTCTTCAGGAGCAATAAAAGGAAAAACATCTCCTTGGGCACGACAAAACACTTTAATGAAGTACACAGTGATGCTTACCCTGCTGTGCAGTGTGGCCACTCCCCGAGGGCTCTCAGGCCAGCAGCCAACCCGTTGTGGGGCCTCGGCTCAGATTGTTGCAGCCCTTTTGTCTGGCAGCACCTCTGAGGCGAGATGCTCCTGGCTGCCTAGGCTGTCCCCTACCAGAAGCCATGGGTTTTCTCTCCTTGATCTCTTGTTTTGCTGTGGATGAGCTCCAAGAAAAAGCAGGTTCATGCCATCCAGCTTGCTGTTGTGTGAACAGGGTGATGTGGGATATGTGTTTTCTGTGTACCAGGAATTCATCTTTGCCTCTGTCCAGAGGACAAGAGAATTTAAGAGCTTAGTGTGGGGTCACACGCAATTATAATGCTGGATATAATGCAGGGCTTGCTGGAAAATGCTTCCCCACTCACTTGCCAGGCTTATTAACTGTGAGTGTTTGCAGACACGAAAGGCAGAACTTAGCAGCTCTCCAGTGCTTGGATGGTGACATCTGGTGTGTGGGACCCATGAACAGGACTGGTGGACATGAAAGGGCTCACAGCAGGACGGTGAGATGTCCAGAATACTCCCAAGGCATCCCTGAGCCACGTCATGCTCACACAGTTGTTCCTCATGACTTAAGTCACCCTGATGTAAAATAACTTCTGAACACAGTGGGGCATAACCTCTGGAGCAACTCCTGAATTTATTCTGTATGTGCAAATATCCTTAATCAGCAGCAACTGGGCTCATACTACCCTAGACATTGCTCTAACAGAGCAGTAAATCTGAGCTGGGCACATGAGAAGCCAGCTGCTACAAAGAAATAATTGTCACATTGCTCTTTAGTTGACATAAATGAGCATGACTGAAGCCAGCAGAACTGTGCTGATTTACATCAGCAAAATAATTCCACATGAGGAAAATTCAATCTCAGTAAAGAGTCTTAACTTACCTCGTCTTTCCCAATAATAATAATGCTGATAGCAAAGCAGAATTGACCAAGTAAAGGCTGTCAGGGGCTCTTTGCACTCTCATGCCATGTACAGAAAATTCAGAGAAAAACTAAAGAGAAGAAAATTTTGTATTTGTTTCTACTAGTTAACTGTTAGCAGAGGATAGGAATGAACTACCTCCTTTCCTTACATCACTGAAAAATGAGCAAAAAAATCATTGTAAGCCTGGAGGTTCACTTTCCCTTAAGTGTCAGCACAGATTTTGTCAGCCAGACTGTAGAGTCTATAGAGGACTATCATTCTCCTAAACAGGATTTATAAAATGGGATTAAATGCAGTTTTATCTATGAATGAATAAACTGAGGGCATATTAAATAGAAAATCCCTACCCAAAGAAGCAAATGTAACAGTTTTATATCAATAAAATTCTTGTACTAGACATTAAGATGTTTGCTAATCTGTAGGATTATTACTTTCCTTAAGCTCACTCACAGGTAAGCGTGACAAGTCTCCTGGTATCAGTCATGATAATATATTTTATAACTCCTTTTCCTGAGAAATTAGGGCAATAAAGCCATAAGGAGTGTTTGCCACGATTCAGTTATCATGTAATGACTGATCTCCACTTCCCTGTTGATTTAAAATATTCAGCCTCTGGGAGATGGTGATGCTTCTGCAGCTAAAAAGAAGCCTGTGGCAGACTAAAGCAGACCAACGTGGGCAGAGATGCCTGTTCATCCCTAGGAAAATGGGTGAAGCACCACTGGGATGGTTTAGCAGAGAACCAGTTAGACAATTTTGGTAGGAAGTGTTTTGCTTTTGGTGTAAGTCTAAAAAACTGCTAAGTATCAGTTGAAGATAAAAGTAGTTTCTGACGGTGCCTTACTGGCAAGGTACTACTTCTGCCTTAGTATCCCAGTGTGTTCCCTGGACTTTTGATTGTGTTCCCTTGACATTTGATCCAGGATAGCTACAACAGTCCCATAACCCTGAGGATAGAGACAATGCTTTTGCTCAGCATTAGTGCACTGCAAGAAGTACAGAACAATCTGGAATGCGAGCCAACCAAATTATATTTCCCGTAACACATCTGCAGTTGTGTTTCCAGCTGGGCTCTACAGGAAAATCAGATTTACAACTGAAATTATTCAGACTTTAATTCAGGCTCTAAGCAGTCATTTACTATCCCCCAAAATTATCCCTATCCCAGACTTGATTTTGTGTTGAGAAACAGCTTCAATATAGACTTTAAAGCTCCGATTAGTCTAGATTGCAGTGAGGATTTTTGGGAAAACTAATCAGCAAATTTTCTGCTTGCTCAAGCATCTGTGCATAGCGAGAAATATAACCAAGCTGGCTCTTTGTTTAAAACTCTTACAACTGACCAATTTGTTTTCCCATTCTTGAGATCATGTGAATCTATTCTTGAGTCATGCCTCAAATGATGCCATTTTTTCTGGTTCAGCTCACTGAGGGATTGAATTATTATGATTTTGATTTATTCTTTGGAAAGTTACAAGCTTCCTGAGAAAGAACTGCCTGCCCAGAGTAGGTCTCCTGGGAAAAGAATGTCATATTCAAAATGTAGATTTTAACAATTCATTATGTTTGCATAAGGTTAAAATCTTGTTCATCATATATGGAACAAGTTTCTTTAAAACACCCAAATAATGCAGAAATATTTTGGGCCATGAACTCTGTATTTCATTAAAAGAAGTGAAGAAATGTCCTATAACTCTGACTAGAAACACTGTAGATAATGACATACCCAGGTCATCACTCTTCCATTACATCACTGTAATAATGCAGACACCTGCATTTTCCCAAGGGATGACTTCATTTCTTTTCTAAAGATAATGCCAAGCAGTGACAGACACACAAATCCAGATTTTGTCCCCATATTCAATAGTACTAACTGGGAAATGCCTGCTGGTTTGTGGAACATTGCGAGACTATGCCTCACACCTCAACCTCTAAAATGGAGCTTCCTCCATTTAATTACTGTGCTGTTCCATTAACATCAAAGCTCTCAGCCAAATGCTAGCTGTTCACATAAAATACGATCATGTAAGTTTAAATGATTAAAAAAAAAAAAGGCACAGGTGAATTAAGATAGTTATGCCACATAAGCTTTGCAGCATTACTTCTCAAATCTCTTATCCCTAGTCCCAAGAACAAAACATCCAACAACTGCAATAGGAAACAAAGAAAAATCTTTTTCAATTTATCATGTATCTAATTCAAGAATGTATTTTTGGAACAATAAAAATGGGATATTTTTGAGTACTAGAAATCCAGAGTGAGAAATGTACTAAATGCTGGTTGAAAATCTAAAGCATGCCAGAAAAAACAGATGGATGTTAGGACCCATTGTAATAGAGAAAAAAATGTTCTAAAATGTTAGCGATTGTCCTTCTGTTGTCTATACAGCATTGTGAGAAGACACTTGCTTCACCAAATGTGATAATGTTGAATTAAAAGCTGATTTTACAAAGCTACAGATATCATAATTCACAGTTCAAGGTCAATCTGTGAATGACTTGAGTAAAATAGCACCAAAAATAATCAAGCTCAGCTGAACAGATATGCTTGCTGTCTATAGGCATTATTGGATGGTTTGTTTTAAAATCTCTCTACAGTAATATTGCTTTGTCTCTGTGAACGAACATACTTACAGCAGTGAATAAAAGTTAGTTACACTCCTAAAAGCAAAGCCATCTCCAAGTATGAGCCAGAAGAGCAGAATCCCCTTCTGTGTTGGAATTTTCCCCACCCTGGCTTATGATGCTCAGGGAAGTTTGGATTTTGGAACATATTTGATATAGGAATAAAGCAGCTATTCCTGCTCCTGAAAATCTCCATCCAAAATGTAAAAAGCTGTTCATTTTAAGGAAGGAAATCTGGATGGGGAGCTTCACCAGCAAGCTGATGCCAATCTCAACATATATACACAGCCAACTCAATAAAGTCTCCTCTGTTACTACAGCAGCTACAGACCACTCAAAGCACAGAGATAGGAATTATCATAGAATGGTTTGGGTTGGAAAGGACATTGATGATTATCTAGTTCCAACTCCCCTGCCACAGGCAGGAACACCTTCCATTAGACCAGGTTGCTCAAAGCCCCATCTAACCTGGCCTTGAACACTTGCAGGGATGAGAGAACACCAGCTCTCTGGGCAACCTGCTCCAGTGTCTCACTAGCCTCACAGAAAAGAATTTCTTACTAATACTTAATCCAAACCCACTGTCTTTCAGTGCAAAGCCATTCCTTCTTGTCCCCCTTTTTTACATGCCCTTGAACAAAGTCCCTGTCCATCTCTCTTGAGAAGCCCATTTAGGCAATGTAGGGCTGCTCTGAGGTCTTCCTCTTCTCCAGTCTTCTCTTCTTCCAGCCTGTATCACATCTACCCACTGACCATATTAGTTTGTTGTAGACCATTTTACCAGTGCCAGCATGAAGAAAGGCAAATGAACAATAGTGCAAGAATAAAATTCATCTCCAAGAGGGCACTTTACACTGGTAAAAAAAAAAAAAAAAAAGCAACTCACATCCTTTCTGCTAAATGAATCAAAAGCTAAAATACTCAGTGACTTGGAACAGCCACAATATAGGAACTCTAAATATAGGCTTTTATAACAGAAGTTGGCAGTGTTAGCAATTCAAAACCACAATAATTCAGTTTCTAGTAGAAAAGATGCATAGGAAATAGCATGGTGCCCATACTTTGTCTTGTTACTGAAGTGGAAAATTCCTGGAAGTAAACAAATTTGAGAGCTTTAAGAGCAATTAACTATTTTGTGACAGAAGGATTTCAGTTCCCCAGACTGTGGGATTTCAGATCCCCAGACTTCATGAAAGGCAGGTGATAAATAGTAGTAACTTTTTGCAAAGGGCTGTGCCTAAAATTTTCACTGGAAGATTAAGAATTAGGACTGGCTGAAATGTTTGTGACAAACTGAAATTGCTAAAAAATTGAGTTCTAGAAGGTCAGAAACTATCTGCAAGGTGAGGTCGAACTTGGTGAGTAGTTTCAGCTGAAAAAAACCAACTCACTAGACACACTTTTCTCAAAAACAATAAAATTTAAAAAGCATTAAAAATTCACTAGACAATATTTAATTCTGACCTGAAATGCTAGTTTTCAGTGTGTAATAAAAAAATTAATGATGCCTGTACTTGCTATTTTTAGTCAGTTTTCCCTACTCCACTTGTTAATTATTTTGTTCCATTTGAGTACCAAATGCAAAAAAATCCATTATTCAGCCAAGTCTAGTAGACACAATTCTCCTTCCAATAACTGCTACAGTGATTCCAAGCACAAATCTACTGAGGTGGATTACAAGGAGAACTCTCCCCAGCACCTGTGTTGCAAACTTCAGTGCAGGTGCCTTGGTCATTCCTCAGCATTTAAGGGGATACCTGCTGCTCAGACCAGGTCTTTGCACGTTTTACAGCATTGATTCTTTTGTATCTGCATCAACAACTGCACAATAATTTCTTATCTTTCTAGAGAATGCTATGTTTCACCCCCCTATCCAGAGATTTGCCCATTGTACAAATTCCCAGCTGGTGTGTATTTAACACCTTCACTGCCAGAGCCTACTTCTGCCTTTATGCATTAGCAAAGGTCAGAAACAATTAAAAAAAAAAGTCCTAACATCTCATGGAACATCAAGGAAAACATGCAGCATCAGAGACAGAAAATAGCAAAAATGTCTAGCTTTAAAAAGAAACACAGCTGAAATTATTTTACCTGATTAAAATTAAAAAAACCCAAAACCCCATGCCTTAGTAAACTGCATATTTGTATTTTGAAAAGATATTTGATATAATTATTCCACAGTTATATCATCACCTTTAGGTTCAAATCTAGTGGCCTAAAAGCATGACAAAATATTTTTTACCCAGGAGAATTCTTGTCCCATCTGCCTTTTCTTCTCTTGAATTTACTGAGATACACATAATTACCTGGAGGCTAAATTTAGACTACAAAGTGATAAGCTTTTTTTCTGTTGTTACTTTCTACATATTTCCACAGCAAAACAAATGGAATGCTATAAAGAGGCTTATCACATCAAATAGGGAATTAGCAGCGGGAATCAATAATCTCCAAAGTAACAAAGATCCCATTTCCAGGCAAATACACTTAACTTCAAAATAAACAACACCCCCCTTGTGAAACAAAAGATTTCCAGAGGGACATTCAAACCCTCTGTGCTATGTTGAGCAGGCTGCAGCCTTTCTCTTTGTCCCCTGCATTGTGTGACATCAGCTTTTTACATTTTCTCCCTCAAGTTTTGAGAGCTCAGTTCAGCCCCTACTGAAGTTTCTCCACACTCAGTTTTCCGACTACTCCGAGGTGCCAGTACATCCCCCAGTTCCACCTAGCACTTCATCAATGTGAAAAGCTGCTTCATTACCACAATCTAGCTCCTGGGGTGATACCAGTATTCTTTACATTATTTTTTTTCACTAGCTAGAGGTGATGAACTGTGGAGGGGGAGGGAATGCCCAATATCTTCCTTATATAAAATGGGAGAGAAAACTATTCCTGGCTCTGTTGACCTAAATAATAATTTTTCCTTTACACTTCAGACACTTCACTTCTTACATTTCATTGTGAAAGTGTTGTAGACATCTTCCCTGAGATATTTCAAATGAGGGTGCTATCAATGTCCACATTTTTTGCAATTGTTTGCCCTCTAAAGAAAGACTAGAAAGACTGCCTTACATTGGTGACTGTTTTTTGAGCTCCTTACCGAATATTTTGAGCTCCTTACTAAATAGCTTTGCAGCTGGCATTCAGGCAGAAAGGCTGAAGAGAATTAATATTTAAAATACATTGTACTCAAGCTGAGTACAGTTATGTTTGTTCATGGCTGCTGACATGCCATAGGAGAAGCCTGAATTTCCCTGCAGGGCACACTCAAATGCCAAGACTGAAATACCTCTGTCCTGGGCATTCAGTACCCTGGTTTTGTGGCATACACTTGTTTTCTGCATATCTAGCTGCAGTGATGGCAAGGACAGGGGGTTTGGAAAAAGGCAGCAAAAGAAATCATCACAATCACCCTGACAAAAATCCCTTCTGAGTATTTACTGATGATGCACCAAGTGTTCATAAAGCTGGAAACTGCACCTACTGCTATGAGAGGCTGCAGATTGGACTGAAACATTCTGGCTAGCATGGCCTGGGCAAACAGTCACAGTGCCTGCTTCCCAGTTCTGCTCAACTTCTTCTTTAGTTTAAAACATGCAATTTCTCATTCATCCACATTAAGCAGAAGTAAAAGGATACCCCCTCTCAGGCCCTCCTTCCAGCCCCAATGGCCACAGCCATATGGACTTGTGTTTTGCTTTACAGGCAGATTGTACCCTATAGTTTATTGGGTGGTAAGCCTGCTCTTATGATTGGAGATTATCTAATGCTAATAACAACTTCGCTCTGCTGAGACCAGCTAATGAACACCAGCTGCTAAGGAGCACGAGTGGGGAGGAATATCTCACAACTACGACACTCTGTCAGCTTTTTAAACTCCTCTGAGCAGTGTTTTTAGCAAAATGTACATTAAATACACACTTCCACTCTGTTTTCTTCTTTAGAAACATCAGAACACTCCTGTACAATGCATTACTGGAGATCCCTGCTGCTGTATAGATACCAGGCAGCACCACTGCAGGCTGTCTGGGATGTTTGTGAGAGGACCAAGCTCCCAATTCCCCAAAGTGAGGAAGAACAATAATTTGATGATTGTTGTTTCTGGATTCATCCACAGATAGAAACTATTGAAGGCAGATCTTAAGGTTTTGCTTCAGATAGTTAGAAAAGCAGAAAAGAGCTATACAAGGGTGCAGGGACACTGAAAACTCTTGGAAGGGAAACTGGGACTCTGGGTTTTTTTGAATTTTTTGGGGTTTTTTGCTATGGCAGAGATGGACTGAGGGGATAGGGAAGTGCAGGGCTGAGAGAAATGCATGTTGAAGGAAGTTGGGTGTCTGGAGTTGATTTCCTTGTGAATGCAGCACATCTGTGAGATGTTCTTGTTTAAAAACTGAGTCCTGTTAACTTTTTCCATAGAGCAGAACACAAGGAGCTTGGTCACAAGAGCTAATCCCACACTCTCTTGGGACTGAAGTAAGCTAGAGACTCCTACAGTCTACATGTCATAGACAGGCATTTGTCAAACTTGTGACCTGGCTAAATTGTCTGTGCTGGCACAGCCATTGTGCAATAACCCAAATCAGAAGAAATTAGTCAAGCATTGCAGCAGAATAGCTTTATGAAACACATTCATAGAAACCTTAGGCTGAGAGAGTGAAGGGAGGCAGGATTTGGGGAAGTCTGAGACAGAATTTGGCCAAAGGCACACAAAAAAAACCAGCCAACAATGTCATACACTTCAAAACCCAAAGATGTTGCTAATACACATTGACATTGTTGGTACTTTTGATACCTTGTGTTATCGCAGAATGGTGAGTCTGGCAGGGATCTCTGAAGCCCATCTGATCCAACCCCTCTGCCTAGAGCTGGGACAGTGTCCAAATGACTTTTGAATATCTCCACAGAGAGAAACTTCACAATCCCCCTGGCCAACCTGTGGCAGTGTTTGGTCACCCTCAGAGCAGAAATAATGTTAGTGATGTTCAGAGGGAACCTCCTTGTTTTGTTTGTGCCTGTTGCCTCTGGTCCTGTCACTGGGCCCCACTGAGGAGTGCCTGGCTCTCTCCCCACTGTACCCTTCCTTCAGGTATTTGTATGCATTGATAAGAGCTTCTGAGCCTTTTATCTAGGCTCAACAGTCCCAGCTCTCTCAGGTGCTCTCCCCAGGGAGGATGCTGCAGTTCATCATCTCCATCATCTTTGTGGCCCTTCGTTGGACTCTCTCTCATATGCCCATATCTCTCTTCTACAGAGGAGTCTTGATGATCCTTGCAGATCCTTTCCAACTCAAAATATTCTGTGATTCTGAGCCAGAAGTCTACACAGCACTCCAGATGTGGCCTCACCAGCGCTCAGTAGAGGGGAAAGATCACATGCCTTGGTCTGCTGGCAATACTTTTTCTAATGTACCCCAGAATTAGCCATTTTTCTCTTCCCTACCAAATTGGCTGGCTGATGTCCAACTTCATGCCCATCAGGACCCCCAGATCCTTTTCTGCCAAGCTGCTCTCCAGCGGGGTGGCTCCCAACATATACTGGTGCATGGGGTTGTTCTTTCCTAGGTCAGAAATTAGCACTTGCCTTTGATGAACTTAATGAGATTTTTGCCAGCCCATTTCTCCAGCTTGTCAAGGTCTCTCTGGATGACAGCACTATCCTGCAATGCATCACCCACGTCTCCCAGTTTGGTGTCACCAGCAAGTTCGCTGAGGATACGCTCTGCCTGTCATCCAGATCATGACTGAAGGTTGTTAAAGAGAACTGGAGCTAGTACTGACCCCTTGGGGTATGCTGCTAAGTACTGGAGTTCAACTAGACTCCGTGCCATTGAACACCAGCCTCTGGACTGGATGGGTAAATGGATTGAAAAGTCTGAATGGCTGGGCCCATTCTTGGACACCTGAGGAATTTTACAGCAGACAGTGTTGAAAGCCTTACTTGAAATCTACACAGACATTATCTACTGCTACCTGGTTGTCCACCAGGCCAGTAATTTCACAAGTTCATCACATTAATCAAGCATGACTTGCCCTTGTGGATCCACATTGACTACTGCTGACTTTTTTTGTCCTTTACATGTCTGAATATGGTTTCCAGGATTTGCTTCTCCATCACCTTCCTAGTGATGAATGTGAGGTCAACTGGTCTGACTCCTCTTTGAATATAGGAGTGACATTTGCTTTCCTTCTTGTCTTTGAGCACTTCTCCCAGCTGACAGGATCAGTCAAAGAAATATTAAAGAAAATAAGGATGGCACTGAATCTTCAGTAATGCTGGGTCAAGTTTATTCTTTCATTTATACTTTTATGCTGAATAGTGAGGCAGCACTGCTCTCTGGAAGATTTTAACACATGCCCTAATTGTTAAAACATGACATGACTAGTGACAAGTGCACAGAACTGAGAGAAAGGCAAGGTACAGTGATGGGCAGGTGGGAAAATCAAATCTGAGGCAGTCAAGTGTGCAAGCATCAGGAAGGATGCTGAGACAAGTGAATTGCCATGCCTGGTATTCCTCCACTGATGCTTTGCATTTCCCCATCCCTGTTTTGATATCTGTTTCAAAATCCTTCAGACTGAGGCCAAGTGCTGCACAATATCTTGAACAAAGGTGGGGTGGTGGGGGCTACTAGCATTACTGAAATACAGTGAGAAATAAGACAGAATAAAGACTCTGAAGAGAAGAATTAGTCAAGACAGAGAAATAGAAGTGCCTCCCAAGAAAGTGTCATATGATGGTTTTCTGAGGCAAGAATCATCTTTCCACCACTGAGCCTTTTTTAATCTGTCATGTCACATTAGAAAACATGATGGAGCCCTTTTCTGGCATTAAACAATGCAGTGCAAAATATTGGCAGCTCTTTTAACTGCAGTAGAGTATTAAATTTTCTTTGCTAGTCTAGTCTGAAGGAGAAGATGAAATGGATGGTGGAATATCACATGGCTCTATAATGCTTGCAATTGCCCAGGTCTGTCTATCTTATCTTTTATGTCTGCTCAGACAAGGGAAGAGTGAATGGTTCTGGAACAACCTGAGGGTGTAGGACACCAGGCATTTACACTCAGTTGTTAACTAGAAAAAGGTAGAGTCTCAGAGGATGTTCTGTCTTTGGAACATCAGCCACTCCTTTCCCTGAAAGTAGCAGAGGGAGGTTTTGGGATCAGTGGGGAATCCCATGATGGGGAGATGTAAAGGCACCAAACTCTTGTCACAGAAGTTTCTCCCCACTTCAGGACTGATGTGCAGCTCCAAACAAATCGCTTCCTGTCAGAGGGGCTGCTTGCCCTCTTTCTTTTATAGCTGAACCTTGGATATTAAAGATTCCCTGGGGCAGGTAAGTCCTTGTATAGGGGCACAGGGTGCTCTGGGAAAGCCAGAATTGGAACACTTTTGGGTAATCCAAGTTCCCAGTGCAGCCAGAGGCTGAAGGATCTTGTTTCCCACGCTGCTTGCAGGTTTAACTGGAGGTGGGCCAGCTGATGGGGCTATGAAAATACCATCATGGAAGATGACCAGAGATCTTTCTCTGTACCTTCTGTGAGAGGCTCCCAAGGAGGAGCCTCTCACAGAAGGTACACATTACGCACACTTTACACATAGCAGCCTTCCAGTACCTTAAGGGGACCTACAAGAGAGATGGAGAGGGACTTTTCACAAGGGCATTGTCACAGGACAATGGGGAATGGCTTTAAACTGACAAAGGGTGGGTTTAGATAAGGTATTAGGAAAAAATTATTTGCTGCGGGGATGGTGAAGCACTGAAACAAATTCTCCAGAAAAGTGGTAGATGCCCCATCCCTGGAAGTGTTCAAGGTCAGGTTGGATGGGGCTTTGAGCACCCCGGTCTAGTGAGAAATGTCTCTGCCTACGACAGGGAAGTCAAAATCATATGGTCTTTAAGGTCCCTTCCAACCCAAACCATTCTATGCTGACATAAATCTGTGGCCTCCCTGCATGCTCCCCTAATGGATCTGGGTGCACCCAGCTGCCATCTGCCAGCACACCAGGTAATTGTGTCCCTGACCTTGTAGAGGAGACAGGGCTCTGGTGCAGGTGCCATGCCTGCTCCCCAGTGAAGAAGCAGGCTGGTGCCTCTGCAGCCCCTGATGTTTGAGATCAGGGTCCCTGCTTGCAAGGCTTTTAAATCAAAGTCAGCTGGTTGCAGGGAAGCAGGAAGACCATTTCTGTCTTGATTACTGCAATAAAGGAAATCTTGAAGACTTTTCCAGCATGCTGAAAAACTCCAATATTCTGCAGGATAAATAGTCTAGCCTGACATTATAGATGCTTGCTCATTGAGCAAATACAATATATTGAATGCTTATTTTATTAATTATTCATTAACCAGTAATGTTGCTACCCCCTGAGCTCAGGGATGTCAGTGAAGAGCCAGGTTACTGAATTAATCTTGGTGCTAATGTGCTTTCCCTGTAGTTTGCTGGTTTGTTATTTATTATCAGAAAGGCAAGTAATGAATATTACTGGCTGCACACTTAGAGACACATTGATGTGATCTACCACACATGAGAACACTTCTTCTTCACTACAGTTATTAACACAAATGGTAATTTCACATGGTCAGGTCTGAGGCTAAAGACTTAGTTTAATTCCCACATATGGTCTGTGCAGTGCTTGTGAATCCAAATGCATTGAAACAGGAGCATAATTCCTATCCAAACCTGCCTCTAAAAGACTGGTTGTAACTTTTCTGCACATAAGCAAAAAAAAGGACCCCATTCATCTCTAAGCAATCCTTTTGTTAACACTATGTCTTTGAGAAAATATTAACATTACACAATTGCACCAGGGGTAATGGTAAGGATATTGCTTTCTTGATACATTTGTCCAAAAGACACTTAGTCCTACACAAAACAAACACAAAAATTAAATCTTATTGACTCCTCTTCAGCAAGTCACCTCTGTTTACTCACATACAATAGCCTGCACGTGAAACTCCAGAGTTTCTGGATATAGAGGGATGACCATGCACACGAGTCGGACGTACTCCTCTAGCAGTTCTCCTTGCACTCACAGTAATAGCCACAGGGAACACATACGAGCATATATATAAACACAATTTTAAAATCCTGACTTGGATCAGCCTTTAAATACATGTTTGACTGTTTTACAAGGATTGCCTCTGTTAAATCTCCTGCACATGTGTTGCTAAATAGGCCATAATACACTGAAGTAGGGGAAATGGAGGGGAAATGCAAACTGTTACTTCTGAGAGAGGTTAAATATTTTGCTCAAAGAGCAATTTCTCCATTTTACAATCAGCAGACTATAAAGTGAAATTTATTCCTGCCAATCTGCTTCTTTTATCTTGTACTCCCACCTGATTTGTTTCCTTTACAGAAATTACAAGGTCATCCAAGCTAAGCAACTGTTGTGCTTGTGATTAACTACCTACAATCAGGAGTTACAAAATATGAAGATTTATGGTTAGATTTTTTAGAGGTGGAAATCTATGAGCTAGTTCTTAATAGAGCTGCCCTAAATTTGTCAGTATTAACCAGCAAAAGACAAACCAAACAAATAAACCACCTTTGTTTTTAAAGCCACAATATAACATTTTGAAGCAACTACTTCCCTGCTTGTGTTTGTGTCACCTGTTTTTATTAACACCATTCTTTTACTCAAAAGAGAGTACTGCACAGACTCCATGTGGTCTCTTGTTTACTGGAGAAATAAGACTATTTCTATTACCAAAATATGTTATTCTGTTACTGCCACATGCTTTATTTATATCACCATGAATTATTTTGCCCAGCAGAGAAATGTGGCTTCCTCTTATATAAAAGCTGCCAGTAGTTTGACAACTAAAAGCAAAACTGCAATCAACTTGGGGCAGAAAATGAATGATACCACACCCCACTGAAACTGCAAAGGAAATTAAGGTAGATTTAATATATTTGTTTCAGCTGTGCTGACAGCCTGAATTAGACCTCAAATACGGACTGTGTCAGGGGGCTGAAGAGTATGGGAAGCATGAAGGGGAAACTGTAACCCCTTTAACACATTTTGCCTCAACTTCCTTAGAGAAAGGATGGGAGAAACGTATGTTGCAATGACAGGGCAGTGTGACTTGCCCTGCTTCCACGAGAGCAGAAACAGGAACAGTAACAGACCCCAGTAATAACAAATTCCTTTCTGGGCTGGTGACATTTCTGATTGAAATGAACTTTGGACATGATGAAAGCACTTTTCATCTCATGAATGGTCACACAGGTGCCTCTGGGGAGACCTTGCCCTCAAATGCCACTCTCTGCTGCCTACCATTAAAATCATCCCTCTCCTCAGAACAATGTTTCTCCTCCTTTATAGTAGCATAAATAAAATGTCTCTGTACATTTGGAGCTCCATTGTCTAACATGGAGAGACACATCTGCCCAAGGACAGACTATATCTACTCTGCAAGGCTTTGCTTCCATAAATAACAAAACATCTGCTGGCCCTAGCTGAGCAAAATTGATGGGGGTGGGGTTTCATCCCATCCCAAGGTGGAGCTGGAAAGGTTAAGGACACTGTTCATTTTCCAAACCAAGGAGTGTGTAGAGGTGACATGTTTTGTGGTGACACTGTCATCCCTTGATTGCTCCACTGACCTTTTGCCATAGCAAATTACTCAGATAAAGCAAACTCATGCTGCTAGCTATGAAATGCAAAACAACCATCAACTATCAAAACAACAGTAATAGCATAATGATGCTAGACATGCCTTTTTCTGTGATGAATGATGATATTATCCATGCAAATTCCTCATACAAAGAGGTAAGTGCAAACTGTGCTCTGAAATGAGGGTCCCTGTCCTACTGAAAGACAGATGTCTAAAGAGATCTTGGTATTGGGGTGGTTTTCAGAAAGCTCACAAATGCTGCTGTCAATGAGAGTTTGTCAACTAATGGAATGTTCTAAAGTTCATAGGCATGGATGTACTTTTTGAGACCCCAACACACCTTAAATAAATAAAAAAACAAGCAAACAAATAAATAAATATGTGTGTGGATCTCTTTCAGTAGCTTGCCTGAGGCTGGAAAGCTGGTGGAAGATGCAGCCTTCTTGGAGTATTGTAACTACAAAGCCACCATTCCTTTCAGCAGAGCAGAGCTCACCAGGACATTGATCACAGAAAAGAGGGCTGACAATAGCCTTGAATGCCCATCTCCCATCTGCACCCATGCACAGAACCCAGACCAGTTCTGCTCAGAGTATTTATTCCCAGAAGTTGAGCCCAGATGTGTAATGGTAGCTCAGTTTCAGCTCGTCTCCCATGAAAAATCACCTGC